>APFE030094730.1:96296-116216 GCA_000404065.3 Pinus taeda
CCCCCCTTGTTCATTGTGTCGGGTGCAGAAGGGGGGTTACAGGAGAGCGCAAACCCCCTTATAAAGGGGGTTTTAGGGGGTCTACACCTTCCTACACGGGGTCCAGGGAAATGCCCCGTTTTTTTTCCCTATATTAGGTGGGCAAACCTACCTATGGTTTTTTGTATGGGTTTTACAATTGGTTTTAGGCATGATGGTTTTCTGCCCATGGTATTTTGTAGATATGGTCAAGGGAACTACAATTATGTTCTAATCTAGGGTTAATGGATTGGGGTTTATGAATGCTTGGACATGTATATATATGTTTTGCAACATTGAAAGGGATATAATGAAAAATCAATTTGGTAATCTCAGTTTTGTGATCCAAGGGAAAATCTATGTGTATATGTGTTTTATGTTTTATGTTCTTGCCATTGTTTATTTTCTGTTTTTAGAATTCGTATGCAAGTAATTTGTATCCAAGGTTAAAACCTACATTATGAACGAAATTTCTAAGTATGTATGCATAACCATTAAATGAATAGAAATTCATTGTGTTCACAAATTATCTAAGTATCTGTGTGATTGAGGATAATTCTAGTCTATGTGAAATCTAGAATTTGTAGAGTTTGTGTATCTATGTGATCCCTAAAATTGTTGATGGATTTATTTATTAATTTTTCATGTGAAGAAGAAATCTTGTGTAAGGATTTATGACAATTTTGATTAAGTGAACCATAATGAGAAATTTGTGCATATTGTCGAGGGTTCGAGACAATTAAGTGAGAAAACCTGAGGATGGAATTTGAACAATACTATAGTTTTGTTTTACAACTAATCATTACAGGAATTGGAATTTCCTATAATAAAATGAAGGGAAGGTTGGTTATTGGATCAGAAGATATGTTAGTGGCATTAACGGCCTACGTGAAAAAATGCAACAACAACATTAGAGGAAGAAGTTGAAGATGGATGTAGAAAAGTGATATTTTCCTGCATTAAGTGGTATCAGAGCCATAAATTCATTCGAGGAAAATTGAAAATCAGAGGAGGTATGCTCATTGGAAAAATAAGATAGAGCCAGCTTGCTCACTAAAGTAAAGGAGATTCAGAGCAGAGAATGACAAAGCTTGCAGAACTTGCAAATAATCAAATTCGGTGAAATCTGATAGGTGAAGCTTTAAAGTTTTAATTAATTTGAGTAGGAGATGATATTTGCAGGTTGAGCTCTTACAAAAGAAGAAGAAGAATGTTGATGTTCTTTAAGAGTTTATAGGGAAAGGAAAATTTCTAATTTGGGAGTAGAAACTTTTAAAGGACGCTAAATTCTACAATAAGAAATTTATAAACCAAAAAAAAAGTGATCAGATATAGTCTGATAATGGAAGAGCTTTGTGTTTTTAAATTGACATTTTAATGTTAGTTTGCATATGAAAACAATTAAGAGATTTGTGACAGAAGAACCTTACAACAGAGAGCTGTAATAATTTTAGCTGAGGTTGGAACAAGAGAGAGCAAGGAAAGTTCTCGAGAGAAGTGTAGAATCCTAGAGAAGAGGAAGCTCAGAGAGAAGTTTCTAGAGAAAGGACCTTAAAGTGACCAAAAGTCCAAGTTTAGAGGAGGAAACTTGGTGAGATACTTATAGCAGGGTGAAACAAACTTGTTATTGCAGAGGCTTAACGAACAAGGAGAAATTCACAAAAGAAAAGAGAAAGAGAAGATTACTATCAACATAAATAAGGTTCAGGGGAAATCCACAACAGAAGGAAATAATATTTCAAGGTGAAAGACATCAAGAGGAAGATAAGTGATGAATAGTTTGATAAGCCTACTCGTTGAGATGAAGTCACAGTTGAATGTGTTTATGGAGCTGCTACAACAAGATGTTGAAGAACAAAGATTTGGATGGAGTATGAAGAAGCAAGTCACTTGGCCTATAGTGCATTTGTTTGCACAAAAATTGAGAAAGACATTGATAAGCAATTTAAAGGATGACTCAAGGAAAGGGAAGAAACATAGTAGAGTTGAGTTTAGAAAAAAATTAGTGGTAGAAGAAACAATTCATTTATGTGAACTAGAGCAGGGACCATTACTTGGTGAGTATAGTGATGAGGATGATGAGAAGAGATCTACAAAATATCTTATGAACTATGTGGAAAGTTCAGAGTAGTATGAGGAACTAATGAATTAGTCATCAAATGAGACCATAGAGTCTTATGATTTTAAAACCAATGATTTTTGTAAGGTTACAAGTGTTGATGAAGTTGGAAAGTCACTTACAAATATCATACAGAATAAAGAAGGTGGAGGTATGATTTTTGAAAGCACAAAGAAGAACATAATCAGATTTATGTTATGGAGGAAGTTGAAACATGGTTGTTTCATAAGGATAATCAAAATGGAAATCATACGTAGTGGGTGAATATAGTTGATGGTGCAAAATTGCAAAAACCTGTTAGCAAAGAGAACAAGGGGAAATCTGTTCATGGAGATAGTCAAAGCAAGGACAAAGATAAGCATTCAAATGAAATTCTTATGAAATTTGAGAAGGAAATAAAATTGTTGGAAAGGTTATTAAGAGAACCTAAGATTACAGTCAGAGAGGAGAAATGTTCAATAGCACCTAGCAAGGAAGAAGTGTCTATTACATATAAGGGAACAAGGGTGAATTTTAGTTTCAAACTAATTATATGCTTGTAGGTACAAATAAATATTATAAACATGAAGTTATAATAAAGGAGATATAATTTATACTATTTCCTAGAGATAAAGACAAAGGACAACAATTGTAGTCAGAAGAAGATGAGATGAGAGAAGATAAGGCATGCTTTTCTTGTGAAAATGAAATTTTATTTTATTTTCAATAGGAAGATGGGAAATTTTCTTGGTGAACGATCAAGAGGATAGTCAGCAGGTTGTAGAAGGTAAACAAGAAGATCAGGAAGAATTTAATGCGCAAAGTATTTGTTGTAGTGAATGTGTAGAAGATGAAAGTCAATATTTCATAAAGAAATTATGGAGAAGGAATTCAAGGTCTTACACATCTTCGAAAAAATGTGTGATTATGGAGATAATGAAATGGGAATGGCAACCATAAAAATTTTGAATTCCAAAATACCAATGAAAATAAGCAATCCTAGCATCATGTTCCAACAAAATCATAAGTTTGGCATTGAAATTGAAGAAATAAGGATGTTGATGAAAAATACACATAAAAAGAGGTATTGTAGGAAGTAGGAGACATGCAACAACATGATAAAGTTGACTGCACAAGTTTACATCAATAAGATTAATGGAAGGTTGCAACATAAGATTTGGAAGCATAGAAGTATGAAGACAGTTGCAACAACAACAAAACAAATAAAAGAAACAACAACAAAACAAAGTTTGGGATTCTAGAGGATTCAGGAATTAATGACACGTGACCAGGAGGTCATGAAAATTTTCTACTTTGGGATTTTGATGTAGGAGCATTAAAGCTTCCCAAAGCCAGCGAAGTTTTTGAACAAAAGATAAAAAAGGGGCTTCAACATTGAAAATGAATTTTAATTCCTTATTTTTAAATATTCATAGTTTCTTTTGTTATCATAGGAAGTATGAGTCATAGGTTTAGAAAATCTATAGATAGGCAATATTTTGTCCATAAGGAAAAAACTAATTTACCTTAAAAAGAATGATATTTTTAGGGAATAAATCAGGGACTGATTTATGGATGTAGAAAAATCTACTTTTCTTCTAACTTTGTATTTAATCATTGTAAGCCTACAGGCAATGCTAAATCCCTAATACATGTAGAATCAGGCCATGAGAGAGGAATGAGTGTTTTTTGAATAATTGTATGTACAAGATTTGTTGAATGAAAGTGATTGAAAGCATCCTTATTCTCATGATTGTCTCTTTGTATGAATGAATGAATAATTCCAACATCTTTATATAATATGGAATTAGGTGAGAGGAAAAATTTGTGTGCGTGTGTATTTGTTTTGTAGGACACATAGAAGAAATCTATGTATACGTAGAGTGGGAACGAATTCAAGTCAAAGAATTCGAGGAAGGGTCTTATGAGTAAAATAACCCTGTAGGACGAGGAGAATATTCCTTATCAGAATAACAATACAAAATCCTTTTATGAGGATTACAATAACAGAGTGATGTATGTGTGTTCAAAATGAGAGTTTAGAGTATGTGTGCATGACCATTAAATGAATAGAAATTCAATGTGTTCACAAATTATATGAGTATCTGTGTGATTGAGGATAATTCTAGTCTATATGAAATCTAGAATTTGTAGAGTTTAAGTATTAATGTGATCCCTAAAATTGTTGATGAATTTATTTATTAATTGGTCACCTGATGAAGAAAACTTGTGTAAGGATTTATGGTAATTTAGATTAAGTGACCCAAAATGAAAATTTTGTGCACACTATAGAGGGTTCAAGACAATTGAGTGAGCATAACTAAGGAGGGGAATTGAACAATCCTATATTTATTGGAATTCCCTATAATAAAACAAAGGGAAAGTTGGTTATTGAATCAAAACAGATGTTGGTGGCATTAATGGCCTACGAGCAAAAAAGTGGCAACAACATTAGAGGAAGAAATTGAAGATGCAAGAAAGTCAGATTTTCCAGCATTAGTTCATTCCATAAAAGAACTTTAGAGTAATGAAGCATACGAAATATTTATTATCCCTGCTAACTCTGTTATGCAGTGCTGACTTTCTGAGGTCAGAAAGAAGCATGGTCTAGTTGGTTGTGTCCAAAGGGGGCTCGCATTGGTTACTTTCCCATTTTCCTCACCCCTCTCACCTTTAATCTTCCTCACTTCCTAAACGAACCTTCTAAACCCGACAAAATTCCCTTGGCCTCAACCCCAACCACAAAACCCCAAAGCACCCATAAAACCCTACTATATGTCCTTATGCGTTTGTAACTCGTCGTGCAGCATCCCTGCCGTTGATCACCCCCGCCAATCTAATAGCTCTTGTCGCACCCGATAAAGGCGACCCGCTCTAGCACTCTCCACCATCAGATCATCTCCGTAAAGATTCGACAGTCTTCGCATTCATTGCGTTGGCAACTTGACCAAGCGATAACGCACGATGAGAGTGGTTTTTCTCTCTCATCTGCCGCTACGTGTCAATCATTGAATGGAATTGCTCGGCCCTGGGCATTTACCACTTAGCGCCCGAAAGCGGTGCGATGAAAACCATTACCGCCCAACCAAACCGCCCTCTCATGTTAAACGCCCGTGCAACTCCAACGCCCGATGACCGTCTGATCCGTCTGCTGAATATCCGACAACCCTAACTCACCCCACTCCCACCTCTGCTGATAGCCTCTGCCGAGCCATCTCCGTCGTTCATTTCCCCGATTCGACAGTCATTCTTCTCGCTCACCCAAATCGTCCACCTACCCATGCATTCCATGTCCTATGACCATTCTGTTGCCCGAAGAAGGAGATGACCATCTCTGTCAGGATCATTTACAGTAATATCCCAAACAACAATATTTAACATAAAGTATGGCCAAAGGAGAAAAGGACATAGCATGAATCTGTAAATAAATTTATTGGTCATGGACTCCACCAATACAAGCACTCCAACCACCTAAAGGATAGCACAACACCTGAACAGATCAGATTCACTCACTGAAACAAGCAACCTCGTTCAGAGACTCCATAAAGTGGTTAAATGTAGTTGGTGGTCAATTATGACCCCTCCATACCTAAACGTCCAAGTGCCATTATAATGAAAACTTATAAATATCCAGAAGCAAGATTTAATCAAGGTTGGCATTTGATGTAAGGTTCAACTTCTGGAGACTGTAGACATTTTGTCACTTGCAATCTCTCATCTTCATCTCAACAAATACAAGCTTCTTTTGATGTTAACTTCTCATTGTCCATTTTCCTCTGTTCTAAGCTTGTGCTTGATATGTTGTGTTCTTGATCTCTAGACGTTTAGCACTAGATAACTGTCATATTATCTCTGTGTTAGAATCTTGAATGCATAATTGAATAGGTTGCTCAGGTTTCTTTCTATCTAATGCAAGAGAGCCGTCATCCTGTCTTTGCATTAATAGATTAGATTTGCAGGTTTTTGTACTAGTTGTAGCCAGCAATCACATGGTCTTGTGCACTTGTTGGTGTGGTTAGTATTCTCCATATTCACCTAATATCTAAACTGTGAGCATTGGTGGTCTAAAGCCTTGTGGTCTAAGGGTATTCATGCATGTCTGGAGTGAAATAAAGTAGAAGTTGTTATCTAGCTTGAACCAAACCATCATTCATTCCACTAAACCTACAACAGTAGTTCAATCTCATGTTACCAAGCATCTCTGAGCTACAACCTAGGAGAGTTTCTTGGAATCCTAACAAAATTGGCGCCGTTGCCAAGGAGAGGAGATTGAAGCTCAACTTCCCTGGGAGAATGACACAGGTCCAACTTTGATGATAGGCAAAGTCTGGACACATTTTTGGTTGTAATAATCTATCTGGCGACTCTACTGGAGGCCTAACCTTTTGGCGTCTCCACATCACAGTTCTGGCTCAGTTTTTTAGACAAACTCGGATAAATCCTCAGAAATCACTAGCTGACCCAGTGCTTGACCCTGAGAATATTGTTAAGAAAAGCAAGATATAACGAAAACGAGCATCAGGATTAGGTAAGCCTAAATAATTTTATCTATCTCTGCAAGAAAGGCTTGTAACTGAGCATGCACATGTTGAAAATATAGAGCCTAGCACTATCAGTGAAGAAATACTCTCAGAGATTCATAAAGCTCCTCGTTCAATAAGTCCCCCTTCGGATATTAACCCACAGAAAACCTCCCCTCCTGTCCATAATATTCCTTTTAGCCCTATCATTCATTTCTCATCTTTCTATCATCCAAACTGCCAATACCCTTCCATCTACCCCAGTCATGGCAGGCCCACAAGCACCCACCAAGATGGAAAGAATCATAGCTACTAGGTATGGACCACTGGTTCTGCCTATTCCTTTGAATGCCATGCCTGCAGGAGAATATGAGAAATACATGCCTAAGTTCATTGGGACAAAGGGAGTAACAATTGAAGAACACCTTGACTCTTTTTATAGCTATGCTGATAACCTAGATATCAGTGAAGATGATGTATGGATGAGAGTATTTATCGAAAGCCTTGATGGAGAGGCAAGAAAGTGGTTCAGAGAGCTGACTCCTAGGTCTATAGTAGATATTGAAGCATTACACGATGTTTTTTTAAAGCATTGGGGAGATAAGAAAGACCTGTTATACTACCATACTGTGTTTGGCAACCTGAAAAGGGAAAATGGGGAGTCATTCTCTAACTTTGATAGCAGATTCAATCGTATGTATAGCAAGATACCAACTGAAGTGAAGCCTACCTCCCACCTCTGCCAGACTCACCTATGCCAATGCCTTTGAATCTGATTCCTGCCAGCTATTAAGAGAGAGAAGATGTGCTTCCCTAGCTGAAATGAAAGATGCAGCCTTGGAGGTGGAATCCAATATCATGGCTGCAAAGAAACTCAAAGGACATGATGATAGAAGGAGGCAGAGAGGTGAGTATCCCTCTTCTTCTTCATCTTCAAAACCCAAAATAGACAAAATGACTAAAATGATAGAATCATTGGCTGTTGAAATATCCAAACTAAAGCTTGAGTAGAGTTCTGGGAAAGAAAGGCTTCCTAATACATTTGCTCCTAGAAATCCAAATCCATATAGAAGAGCAAATGAACAATTGTAGATCATTCAAAGGGGCAAAGAGGCTAGTGAAGAACAAAGGGTTAAGACTCCTTTCCAGAACATAGTCATGGAGGAGGAGCAGTTTGATGAAGAGGATGAGATTCACTGCATGGAAGACAAGGGCAGTACTACCTTTTTGACATTAGCTGCCTACGAGGAGTCATTATTCAGGGACCAGACCAGTCAAGAGTGGGACAGAGAAGTTGTTCTACAGACTAAAGATCAGCAAAGATATAAATTGAGGTCAAGAATGAGTAATGTCAAAGAGAATCTTGCTCAAAGGACTACAGTCCACTCAAAGCAGCAGGTCAGCAAGAAGAAGCGGCCAATAGCTAATCCTACCATCCTGAAAGCACCAACTCAAGAGGTAAGAGGCCTTGACAAGTCTCCTTACCCTTTCAGTTTTGAATCAGAAGTCCAGAAGTTAAAAATATCTGTACCTCTGACAGAACTTGTAAAGAGTGAGGTCTTTAAGAAGCCCATCCTTGATGCCCTTGAGCTGAAAGCCACACAAACATCCAATGACTATGTGACGTTACAAGATAATAAACCTACAGTTATGCTTAGCCCAATGACTGAACCTACTGATGACAATTCCCCATCATTTTATGTCTCCTTGACCATTCATGACAAAATCCTCCACAATTGTCTGTTGGACATGGGTGCCAGTCATAATTTGATGCCCAAAGCTATCATGGAAGAGTTAGGCCTTGATATTACCCAACCTTATCATGACTTGTTCTCCTTTGATTCAAGGAAGGTGAAATGTCTGGGGTTAATCAAAGACTTCAATATCACCCTAACTCAACTGCCCATGAAAAGCATGATGATGGATATTGTGGTAGCAGATTTCCCCCCTAAGTTTGGTATTCTACTTTCCAGAGGGTGGATTTAAAGGTTGGGTGGGACGTTGCAAAATGACTTGTCTTATGCCACTGTCCTAGTTTTTGGAGGAGAAAGCAGAAGACTATACAAGGGAAGCCCAACTGGCCTATATCATCAATGATGAGAAGAATCCCACTGATCATCCCATTTACACTGTGGACACTGATTTTGGAGCATGTATTCTCCAAATTGAAGAATCCCAGAGGGCCTTCGTGCAACTCAAGAAACTAGTATGCCAAGCCATGGAGGAGGAAGGGACACGGGCTTGGGATATGTTCTTTGATGGAGCCTGTTCAAAGGAAACTGCAGGAGCAGGAGTGGTGCTGGTGTCTCCAAAACAAGAAAGCACACATCTGTCTTTTAAACTGACTTTTCAGATCACCAACAACATAGCTGAGTATGAGGCTCTGATATTGGGCTTAAACGTTGCCAAAGACGTAGGAATCAAAGACATCAAGGTGTTTGGAGATGTTGATATCATCATTCAACAAGTGAACAAAACATTCCAAGCAAGGCACCCAAGGTTGAAGGCGTATAGAGATGTGGTATGGAGGCTCAAAGAATCTTTTGATAGCTTTTTTATCTCATATATTCCTAGAGTAAAAAATCAGCTTGTTGATTCCCTTGATGTGTCTACTAGCATGTTCATCCCTCCAATGCCCCCTAGATTTTCTTATGAAGTCTAGATAAAATATAGACCATCCTTGCCTAATAATTTCCAGCACTGGAAAGTCTTTGAGGATGATGATGAAGTAAATAGGTTTTTGCAAGTCATTGATGAATTCTCTGAAATGCAAATTGATCAATATAATGAAACCTTGGAGAAATATCCCCAGCCCCAGCTAAGGAACAAAATTGGCCAAGACAACATTGTATAGTTGCCTAGCAATCATATACCTAAAGGGCTAGTGCCTTTAGAGAAGATGTTTGACCATAACGATGTGCCTCATAAGTTTTCCAAAAAGGAAAATATGTCTGCTATCCACGGGCATAACATAGGGAGTCCAGATCATCCAAAGTATATAAATTTGTCCACCCATTTGTCTGCTGCCCAAAGTTCTGAGTATTGCACCTTGATGAAGCAATTTGCTGATGTCTTTGCCTGGGAATACAGTGATCTTAAAACTTACGAAAAAAATTTCATCCAGCATAAGATCCCATTCGAGAAAGACGCCATTCCTTTCAAACAGAAGCTGAGACCCATTAATCCTTTGCTCCTCCCTCTGGTTGAAAAAGAAATCAAGAAGTTGTTAGCCGCCAAAATCATAGTTCCCCTGAGATATTCGAAGTGGGTAGCCAACTTGGTAGTGGTGAGGAAGTAAAGTGGAGAAATCAGGCTGTGTGTTGATTTCAGGAACCTAAACAAATGTTCCAGAAAGGACAATTATCCCCTGCCAAAGATGGAACATTTGCTACAGAAAGTCTCAGGAGCCAAAGTTATGTCTTTCCTGGATGGATTTTCAGGGTATAACCAAGTTGTTGTACATCCAGATGACCAAGAAAAGATTGCTTTCACCACTCCTTGGGGCACTTTTATGTACTCTAAGATTCCCTTTAGGCTTATGAATGTTGGGGCTACCTTTCAGAGAGCCATGGATATAGCGTTTGTAGGAGAAAAAGATAAGTTCATCCTTGTCTACCTAGATGATATAACAGTATACTCCAGCAGCCATCAAGATCATTTGCAGCATTTGAAGAAAGTGTTTCTGAAGTGCAGAAGGTTTGGTATATTAGTGAATCCTAAGAAGTGACAATTTGATTTAGAAGAGGGCAAGCTTCTAGGACACATTGTTTCCATTGTACGTGTCAAGATTGACAGAGAGAGAGTGAAAGCGATACAAACCTTGTCTGTCCCAAGATTAAAAAAGGACATCCAATCCTTTTTGGGCAAAATAAATTTTGTAAGCAGGTTTATTCCTAATTTTGTAGAATTGGTAAAACACATCACCTCTATGCTAAAAAAGGGATCAGAGATCAAATGGACTAATGCAGCAAGAAGATCTTTTGAAGCCATCAAAAGAGTTATTATGGAAGCTCCCACTTTAATCAACCCAAACTATAGAAAGGAGTTCCATATCTTCTCCTTTGCTTCCGGTGACACCCTTGCAGCAGTGTTATTGCAGAAAGATGATGGAGATTCAGAGTATCCAGTAGAATTTTTCAGCAAAACCTTAAGGGATGTTGAACTAAGGTATGATATTATCGAAAAACAGGCTTATGCTCTTATCAAATCTTTAAAAGCTTTACGAATCTACATTCTGCACTCTAAGGTAATTACATATGTGCCCTCTGCTTCAGTAAAGGATGTCCTAATGCAGCCAGATGTTGATGGAAGAAGCGCGAAATGGATTGCAAATCTTATTGAATTCAACATAGAATTGAAGCCCACCAAGCTTGTCAAGGGCCTGGGCCTTACTCAGCTGATGGCAAAAGAAAATTACATAATGCTTGACATAAATTGCATGGGTACAAATTCAGAGGATGGACAGATAGAGGAAGCAACAGTAGTACAAGGACATGACCGGCTGTTGGCTGGAAATCTAGCTTCTTGTGAGTGGTATTCTAGAATAGCTCAATTTTTGCTGAAGCTAGAAGTCCCCCCAGGCCTTAGTTCAAGCCAAGCTAGGACTAGTAAGCTCAGACCAGCCAGGTTCTGTATTCATGAAAACTTGCTTTATTGGAGGGATCCATCTGGAATCCTTTTAAGATGTTTGGACAAGGAACAATCTGTGGAGGTCATGCATCAGCGTCATTCCAGCATCTGTGGAGGACATCACTATTGGAAAACCATAGCCCACAAGATCCTCAGAGCTGGGTATTATTGGCCCACTCTGTTTTCTGATGTCTTTTCATTTGTAAGATCTTGTGACAAATGCCAGAGGTTTGAAGGAAAACAACAGTTGAATTCCTTACCCTTGAAGCCAATACATGCCAGTGGCCCTTTCCAGCAGTGGGGCTTAGATTTCATAGGGGAAATTAATCCACATTCTAGTGGCCAGCACAGATGGATCTTAGTAGCCACTGGCTACTTCACTAAATGGATTGAAGCCATCCCTACTAGGAAAGCTGATCACCATGTTGTCATGAATTTCTTGACAGAAAACATTTTCACCAGGTTTGGTTGTCCACACAAATTGGTTACAGACAATGCAGCAGCCTTTACGGCAAAATAGTTGGTGGACATGTGTGACTCAATGGGCATTAATCTAGTGCATTGCACCTCATATTACCCTCAAGGTAATGGTCTAGCAGAATCATCCAATAAGAGCCTGATAAGGATAATCAAAAAGCTACTGGAAGACAACAAAAGGAACTGTGATTCCAAACTGAAGTTTGCATTGTGGGCTGATAGGGTGACCACCAAGAAATCCATAGGGAATTCTCCGTTCAAGCTAGTATATGGCACTGAGGTTGTATTCCCAATCCAGTTGACCCTCCCTGTGGCCAAGTTCTTATAGGAAGAGCAGAATGAGGAAAATGACATGGAAAAGAGGATTAGAGACTTGGCTGAAGTGCATCAAATCAGAGATAAATTGATTGAAAAGTTTGCAGCACATCAAAAGAGAATCAAGGAAGCCTTTGACAGAAAGGCAAAGATGGAAAATTTTCAAATTGGAGACTTGGTTCTTAAATGGGATGCACTGAAGGAAAAGAAAGGCAATCATGGGAGTTCGATGCTCTGTGGACTATACCTTTTGTCATTGCTCAGGTCCAGGGGAACAACACTTTTATGCTGCAAATTATGGAAGGAGAAACAGTTTTTGATGGCCCAGTCAATGGGCGGATTTTGAAAGTTTATGTTAATTAAGGCCTTTAGGCCTCAGCATTGTAAATATGTTCTTTTACAAAGTTTTAGTGTAGGCCTAATTAGACTCCATGCCCAATGAAACACTAAGAAATATTGTTGATCTTGTTTTGTATGAAAGGCAGTGGTCTACGATTCTTGAAACCTCGCAGGGAGGCTTTCATCCCCAGAAGGAGCTAGTGTTAGCTCTACTACACAGCGCTGACTTTCTGAGGTCAGAAAGAAGCATGGTCTGGTTGGTTGTGTCCAAAGGGGGCTCGCATTGGTTACTTTCCCATTTTCCTCACCCCTCTCACCTTTAATCTTCCTCACTTCCTAAACGAACCTTCTAAACCCGATAAAATTTCCTTGGCCTCAACCCCAAGCGCAAAACCCCAAAGCACCCATAAAACCCTACTGTATGTCCTCTCACGTTCGCAACTCGTCACGCCGCATCCTCGCCGTTGATCACCCCTGTCGATCCAACAGCTCCCGTCGCACCCGATAAATGCAACTCGCTCTAGCACTCTCCACCGTCAGATCATCTTCGTAAAGATCTGATAGTCTTCGCATACATCGCGCTCGCAACTTGATCTAGCGATAGGGTGCAATGAGAGTGTTTTTTCTCTCTCATCCGCTGCTACGTGTCGAACATTGAATGGAATTGCTCGTCCCCAGGCATTTACCACTTAGCACCCAAAAGTGGTGTAATGAAAACCGTTATCGCTCGACCAAACCACCCTCTCCAATTAAACGCCCGTGCAACTCCAATGCCCGATGACCGTCTGATCTGTCCGCTGAAGATCCAACGACCCTAACTCACCCCACTCCCATGTCGGCTAATAGCCTCCGCCGAGCCATCTCCGCCATTCATTTCCTCGATCCGACGGTCATTCTTCTCACTCACCCAAATTGTCCACCTACCCATGCATTCCACATCCTATAACCATTCTATTGCCCGAAGAAGGAGATGACCAGCTCTGTCAGCATCAGTTACAGTAATATCCCCAACAACCATATTTAACATAAAGTATGGCCAAAGGAGAAAAGGACATAGCATGACTCTATAACTAAATTTATCAATCATGGACTCCATCGGTACGAGCACTTCAACCGCCTAAAGGACAACACAACACTTGAACAAATCAGATTCACTCACTGAAGCAAGCAACCCCGTTCAGAGACTACATCAGGCGGTTAAATGTAGTTGGTGGTCAATTATGACCCCTCCATAACTAAACAGTCAAGTGCCATTGTAATGAAAACTTATAAATATCCAGAAGTAAGATGTAATCAAGGTTGGCATTTGATGTAACGTTCAACTTTTGGAGACTGTAGACATTTTGTCACTTGCAGCATCTCATCTTCATTCTCAACAAATACAAGCTTCTTTTGTTGTTAACTACTCACTGTCCATTTTCCTTTTTTCTAAGCTTGTGCCTGATATGCTGTGTTCTTGATCTCTAGATGTTTAGAACTAGATAACTGTCATCTTATCTCTGTGTTAGAATCTTGAATGTATCACTGAATAGGTTGCTCAGGTTTCTTTCTATCTAATGCAAGAGAGTTGTCATCCTGTCTTTGCATTAATAGATTAGATTTGCATATTGCTGTACTAGTTGCAGCCGGCCATCACATGGTCTTGTGCATCTGCTGGTGTGGTTAGTATTCTCCATATTCACCTAATATCTAAACTGTGAGCATTGGTGGTCTAAAGCCTTGTAGTCTAAGGGTGTTCATGCATGTCTGGAGTGAAACAAAGTAGAAGTGGTTATCTGGCTCGAACCAAACCATCATTCCTTCCATTAAACCTGCAATAATAGTTTAATTTATATGTTACTAGACATCTCTGAGCTACAACCTAGGAGAGTTTCTTGGAATCCTAACAATCCCCTACTAAGGTAGGTAAAGAAGATGTAGCTTTTACTTTAGGTATCAACACTCAAAACATTGGAGTAGCAAACACTTATAGAGACAAATAGAGTACTCTATATGTATGATGAGTGTATTAATGTTTAGAAGCTGGCAATAAAAGAGAGGTCTTACTTAAATATTTGGCCATACCCACTCAAACAATTGTTTAGGAAGTCTCAAGGTGAAACCTCTAATGCCCGGTCAAAAAGAAATGGAGTATCCAATGGCATTGGAAATATAGATAAGAAGGAAGGAAACATTTTAAACTCTTTGCAAGAAAAGAGTCTTGAGGAAGAGATCAACGTTTTCAATATCACTAACTCAGTAGTGTAATGATCCAAGTGCCTTAAAAATGATAAACATTAATGAATAAACTGCACTTCAAGGGGAAACCTCTCTTTACAATGAATCCAAAACAAAAGACAATATGAAGTGATCCTAAGACTAGGTCTCCTTGGTATATATATAGGGGACAAAGGGTACAATTATAATGAAAGGGAACAATAAAGGGTTCTAGCCAACCTACTAATATAACACTAGAAATGTAATAACTCAATATTGGGGCTTAATATGGGCCTTTATTCTTAACATTCCCCTTCGCTTCAAACAAGTGTTGTCCTCAAAACTTGACTAACTGCACGTGTTTCTGCATGGATAAATCCTCTTCCCATGATTCCTCTTCCACTGGTAGGTTCTTCAATTTAATTAAGTGCTCAATAATTGCTTGATTTTACAATTGTTTCATCATTGCATCAAGGATTGTTTCTAGTTCTAGTATAATTTCACTTCTTCATTAATCTATGGAAAAATAGTTTGGACTGGGATCTTGTCACTAATTACCTTCTTTAAACAAGAAACATGGAAGATTGGATGTACACGTGAAAATGGAGGCACCTTAAAATCGTAAGATATACCTCTGATCCTCTTCAACACTTTATAGACACTGTAATACCTAGTTGTTAATTTATTGTCCTTATTTTGTTCCTTGAGGGGCATATATTGATATGGTTGCGGCCTCAACAATAGACAATATCCCACTTCAAATTCCCTTTCTCTGTGACATTGATCTACTTGTTTCATTATATTTTGCACTATAACCAAGTTGTCCTTTAATAGTTTGAGAACTTCTTTTTGTTGCCTTGTGTGGTACTAAACTGCTTGAAACTTTGTAGTCCCTTTCAAGGGTGATGTGATGGATGGAGGATTATATCCATAAAGTTCCAGAAAAGGGGACCTTTTTAATGACCCTTTTAATGACATTTTTGATTAATTCTAAGAGGATATGTTGTACCATCATTTTTCATTGGGAAACAAATGAACCAATTGTGTATGTTTATTAGATGCAAAGCAATGAAGATATACTTCTAAAATTTATCCATGATCTCAGTTTTCCTATCATATTGAGGATGGTAAGATAAGTCATGAGACAATTGATTACCTAAACAAAAGAATAATTAAGTTCAAAAATTTCCACAAAAAAATTGGATCTTTGTCACTTACAATAATCTTTGGGATTCCATGTAGCTTTTGAATTGTTGCTATGAATGATTTTTCCACTATACTTGCTTTAAAAGGATGAGAGAGAGAGCAAAAATGGGCATACTTTGTCAGTTGATCTGCTACTACCATAATGAAATTATTTTCAAGGTAAACCCATAATAAAATCCATTGAAACTTATTTCCAATGTGGATTTGGTATAACTAATGGTTATAGGAGAACTCGGGTTTTGACTATCTCTCCATTTTTTGTTTGCAAACCACAAAATTAACCAATTTTTTTCGAACATCACTTTTAAGAACTTCCTTGAAAAAATATATTTCTTCATCCCAAAGTTTTCAAGAACCCTTAATGTCCTCCTAGAGGAAAAGTGGGTATTTCCAAAAGAATATTTGAGTTGAGATGAGAATCCTTACATAACTATAGGAGATGTTCATACCATAGTAAATAATTCTTCTACACGAATTTATTTAATGCACTTTGGTCCTCTTGTAGTTGTATCTTTTGACCTTTCTTCCATTCTATCCTTACTTCTTCCACCCAATTAGATTACAAAATAGGAATAGAACATAGTAAATCCCTTGCTTCTTCAAACTGCATCTACCACCACTTTATTTTTTCCTTTTTTGTAGTCAAATTCATAACCAATCATATTTGTAGCCCAATTGTGTTTCTCTTATGAAGGCATTCATTGCTCCAAGAATTATTTCAAGCTATCATGACTTTTTTGTACTTTGAAGTGTTTTCCTATTAGGTAAGGGCACCATTTTTAACCACATTTAGTATGGCCAACATTTATTTTCACAAACGGGTTTTAAAAAGTTATTTACATTAAGTTGGTTGCTTTCAAAGGAAAGGGTTCTTCCTTCTTACATGAGAACTACAACAATGTCATGGCTTGAGGCAACACACTCCACAACAAAGGCCTTTGTGAAGTGATGTGTGGTCGGGATAAGAGTTGTTCACATAACCTACTTAAGTTTTCTAAAGGATTCGGTTGATTCTTAAGTCCAAGAAAATTCTTCTTTCTTTAATAATGCTACTAGAAGCACTAATATAAACTATATTTCTTAACAAACATGTTGTAGTAGTCTCTCAATCCTAATAATCTACTATGTTTCTTCAATATTTTTTGGGATTGGCCATTCCATCATAGATTTAAGTTTGTTGGGGTCCACTTTTACACCTTCATGAACTACAACATGACCCAATTATTCCACTTGTTTAACCCAAAGTCACACTTGGAAGGATTTGCATATAATTGTTGCTCTTCAATAGTTTTAAGAACTCGTCAACATGTTGCACATGCTTTTCCCAAGATTCATTGTGGATTAGTATGCCATCAAATACCATTAACACAAATTTTGTAATGTATGGTTTGAAAATAGAATTAATCAAGCTTTGAAATGTTGAAGGTGCATTAATAATTCCAAATGTAATAACCAAAAACTCATAATGACTTTCATGTGTTTTGAAGGTTGTTTTAGGAATGATTTATTTCCTCGTTCTAATTTGATGATATCCGAAATGGAGATCCAACTTAGTAAAGAAAAATGTTCATGCAATTCATCCAATAATTTGTTGATGAGAAGAATATGAAACTTATCTTTGATGGTCATTTTGTTGAGTTATATACAATCTATACACACGTGCCATGAACCATCCTTTTTTACTTAAACATCACCACTAGTAAGAGATAACACTTTGGCTAGGTTGACTAATGTTGGCCTCTGACATTTCTTGAATCATATGCTCAATCTCACTTTTTTGTGCATATGGACACCTATAAGGCATAATGTTGTGTGGCACACTTGCAGGTTGCAAAATAATATCGTGGTCATGATCTTGATCAGGTGGAACACCGTTATGTATCTCTCCAAATACCTCAGAATGACCGTAGATCAATTTGTTGAGATCCACTAGAATGGAGGATATACATATTTGAACATCTAGTGAGCACAATTGTGTATTTATACCATAATGTCCCTTTTTGAGTAATCTTGTCATGTTGTTGGGCTAATCACTTTAGAGGATTTCCCTTTGATACCTTGTTGGGCCACCAAATTAACATACACTTTCACTCCATTTTGACCTTTATCCTCCTTTCGTCACCTTTCATAACATTATCATTACATAACCCTATATTTCCATTACCATATGGGTTAATATTTTCATTTTCCAAAGTTATTTATTTTATGTATTTAAAGTGAATCTATGATTAAAAGTTAAAAAAATAACATGTATTTGCTTATACCTAAAGGTGGAACGAGTTTGGTGACATGTGTAGGTGATTTGGAAGGTTCCAAGACACTCTTATGTGGCCTCCAAGACTCAAGTTCGAATTCTCTTGAAGATTTGAAGGAGATTTGAGATAGGGGTCAAGCATATCTCATGGAGAAAAATTATGGATAAAGGAATATGTGTCTCATATTGGTTGTAACCATATGAAGGATTTGTGGATCTTGGAGGGATTAGTGGATCTCTTTTAATGAGTTAGTTGCTTATGTTTTTGTATAAATAGGAGTACCTCCTCCATTCCAAGGGGAGGACCCTTGGAGCATGTATCCTAACTTATGATGGAATAGAATAAAGTTTTCTTTATATAGTTTTAGATATAAATTGTCTTAATGTAGTATATGAATTTATGGAATAATTCGTCACTTTGTTCTTAAGAGAATTGAGCTCACTCTAAAAGGATCAAAGAAACATTTTATTTCATTATAGATTTTATTTTCATTTAATTACTTAAATGTTTGAAGATTTTTCATTATTAATGAATGAATTTTAGTTTAAATCTTATTAGCATATGAAAGAGCAAACAAGGGTCTAAGTTAGGCTCTCTTCCATTTGATATGAGTAATAATTGAAATTCATTTTCTTTTTCTAGTTTCAAGTGATTTTCTAAATTTCCAGTTTTCCAACAATGGCATTAAATATGAATGAATTTGTAATGAAGAATAGCAAGGACCTCCTTAGTTAGGAGCCTCTTCTATTTTTTGTTTATGCATCTTAAGCTATTGTCCATTAGTGGATTTTTATTTCTATTCATGAAGTAGTATTCTAGGAGAAGGACAAATCTGGTTCTC
The DNA here is from genome assembly GCA_000404065.3 of Pinus taeda. NCBI lineage: Eukaryota > Viridiplantae > Streptophyta > Pinopsida > Pinales > Pinaceae > Pinus > Pinus taeda. Next base: position 115,191 of record APFE030094730.1, read on the forward strand.
CTAAGTTAGGAGCCACTTTTCCTGCTTATTACATAATGAATTAGAAATTACTTAGTTAAATTTTATATGCACTTCTAATTAGTTTATAATTGCATTCCCTTTAGTTTCCATAACTTATCTTCTAAAGCTGATTATAGTTGCATCTGAGGTCCCATATATTTTGGTTTGCTTCTAAGTTTTACGAAACCCCTGAGTTGACAATTAAATAATAGGGATTTAACAGACAATTAAATCACCCAACATTTTGGCATCGTTGTCGAGGAAGCAAACTTAGATGTAACTAAGTTAGGAGGATTGTTTAGGAAACATTTTCTTTTAAGATCATTTTCATTTGGAGATAGATGCATTTAGACATTTTTCATTTAAGTTTATTTTCATTTGCATATAGAAAACATAGAACATTAAAATCAAGAACCCCCATTCATTAAAAAAATATAAAATAAAATAAAATAAAAATCCAATTGCAAAAACAAGGTCTGAAGAGTTTCATGCTATGACAATTGAAGAAAATAAAAAATCTAAAGATCACATTCAAATTTGGTTTCAACTAGTCAATCTTCATGATCATGTCGAAGAACTCAATAGGGTTTACTTTTCAAACTTGGATATGAGCCTACTCATAATCTTGTTGCGCAAATGGATGCATTGGAAATTCTTTTATACTTAAGAGAATGTTTGATTTCTTTTTCAATAGAATAGGACTAACAAATAAAAAACAAGTTTTTTGTGATTTTTAGGGTAAATTTGTGATTTTGTGGTACAATAAGAGTCGCACATCTACTAATCCTTGGCAGGAAAAATTTCAATAAAAATGATTGTGAACAAGGAGCACAAGCAAAGGTGAAAGAATGATAATTTCATGTAAGAGATCAATTTTTTTCATTTTATATTTTGCATCCAAAATTTTAAAACAGACGAATCAACTAATAAAAACTTGAGTATGCTCTCCTCCTGCGTTTTATGTGACCTGGAAGATCAAAAAAAGAATCTTCATGTTAGTATATCTTTTGTTAAAAAAAAAAAAAT
>APFE030094735.1:8284-40482 GCA_000404065.3 Pinus taeda
GGTCTGTGGTATTGTGTTAATATGGTTTTGGACCGTGGTATTGTGAAAGGCCTAAGACTATACAAGAGGAAGGATATAATTTGGAAAAGCATCATCTGAATTGTTATTGAATATCTGATAAAGTGCTAGATCTAGAATACTGTGATTTTGGGTTATGGTGCAGATCTGGATCTGAATAAAGAAGGAACCTGAGCGCAAGGAGAAGGATAAGTTCTATTGATGGGTCATAATCTTTAAGCTTGAATTATAATATCTTTTGTTCAGGGTTCATATTTGGTGTGTGGTTACTGTTACTGTGATTTAGTGCTATTTGGTGAAAAGGAGATTGTTTGATGCAGAAATTCTTGATGACTGATTGATGTTCATGGATCTAGTTTGAAAATTTATGAAACGTGGTCCCTGGAAGAAAGAGAAGGTTGTAGCCTTCTGTAGGCCAGCACCTATGTACTTGTATCTTGGCTAGTGCAAGAGCTAAGGGGGTTGTAGCTCCCTTCCAGGAGAAGGAGAAGCTAGAAAAAGAGAGAGGGTTGTAGCTCTCTGCAGGTTACAGCCTGCGTACTGGTAAAGGACTGCACCAGTGCAATTGTAAAAAGAAGTTTCTAATTAAAGAGAAGATAGAGACGAATTGCAGCAGGTGGTTTTCACCCACATTGGGTTTCCACTTTATATCTTGTGTTCTTGTGTGTGATTGTCTTCTGCTCTATTTTACTGTTTTTGGTTATTGGTTATTTGATACACAGATTAACAATCAACATCTGAAAGATAAAGTAAATTATAAGTTTGCATAGTATACATGGGTTTCCTTCTACATAGTTGCGGGTTTAATTAACTAAAGTACCGTATATCATTTGGATTTGAAAAAGGAATATTTGACTTGATAATACTGATTCACCCCCCCTCTCAGTATTATTTCCAACAGTGAGCTATTCTACAATGTCAGATGTGTCTAGTAATGGTAGAAAGTATGGCCGAAGGTGGTCCGCATTGAACACTAGGTGCAGGGCAAGGAATGGGGAATGCTGAGCTCAAGTGCATTGTCTCCCACAACCTTGGTAATGGTGTAAGGACCATATCAGAGTGGTCTGAATTTGTGATAGGCTCCGGTAAGGTTTCCCTTTTGCAAATGCAACCAGACTTTGTCGCCCACCTGAAACTTATGTGGCACCTGATGTTGATCATGTCACTGCTTGTACTTGGCATTTGATTTCTCCAGAATGTCATGGACCTACTGGAGAATATGTTGGATGTGCTCAATGAAGTTGTTTGCCTTATCTGTTTCGGACTGGACATGAGCAGAATCTACGTGAGTAGTTGCAAACGGCATGGCCACATTAATAGGACATAATGGCTAGAATCCCAAGCCCACCTGAAAAGGGTTGGGGCTAGTCGAGCTGCAAAGGGTCCAATTGTAGCTGTGCTAAATATAGGGTAGGTTCTCATCCCATGTGTGTGGATGCTTTGAGTTGTACATGTGTAGAATGTGTATGATCATCCTCTTGACCACCTTCGTCTAGCCATCAGTTTGAGGATGGAAGGCTATGGACTTAGTGAGTTTGTTGTCTAGCATCAACTAGAGACTAGACAAAAATGTACTGAGGAACTTGCTGTCCTGATCTGAGATGATAGACTGTGGGTTCCCAAAGTGTACCCACACTCATTCGAAGAAGAGTTTAGAAATGGCTTCTGCTGTGATATTCTTCTTGTAGGATGCCATAATGACCATCTTCGAGAACCCGTCGATGACCACAAAAACATAGTCGTTTCTATGCTTAGTGGAAGGAAGGCCTGACATGTAATCCATGGAGATGGATTCCCAAGGTCGACTAGGGGTAGGTAGTGGGGTATAGAGGCCTTGATTCTTGATGGTCGATTTGGCAATGGCACAAGTAGTGCATGATCTGGTGTACTTCCGGACATCCTGTCGAAGATTCAGCTAATAGAAATGCTTCTACAGTACTGCCACCATTTTCTCAACCCTGAAATGCCCAGCAACCCAACTGTAGTGTGCTTCCCAAATCATCTTGGCACGCTCACTTAAAGGAACACAAAGATGACTTAGGTGGCATAACAGGGCATCCTGGAGGTGAAAATTTGGAATATGCTAACCCTCCAAGGGTGTCTGGTGTGTTTAGCCGAATTCTAGGTCGCTTTTGTAGAGAAGTGGCCAATCAGAAGTCTCATGCCCACAAGAGTTGAGAACGATGGTTAACGCCATGATCGATGGTTGACTGAGGCAATCTGCAACATTATTGGTGATGCCCTTCTTATACTTGATATTCAAATGCAATTGTTGCAGGTATGTGGACCACTTCTAATGGTGATCATTCTGCAATTTCCCTTGGGTCTGCATGAACTGTAGAGGTCAGTGGTCTGTGTGGATGACTGTTTACTTCCCCAAAATGTAATGCTTCCATTATCAGCAATCCCACACAATGGAATACATCTCTTTGTCATAAGTGGGATACTTTTGGACTATGTTTGAAAGTGTCTCACTGTGATATGCCACTGGATACATATGCTGAGTAAGGACTACCCAATAGCATAGTCAGAGGCATCTATCTCAACCTCAAATGGTTGTTGCAAGTCTAGTAATGCAAGCACTGGTGCCGAGCAGAGGCAATAATTAAACTCTATGAATGCCTTGTGTTGAGATTCAGACCACAAGAATTTTACTTTCACTCCTCCCTTGATGACTTGACTCAAGGGCCAAGTGATATGAGAAAATCCCAACACGAACCTATGGTAGAAGTTAGCAAGACCTAAAAAGCTGTGGAGCTCTATCAGAGTGGTTGGAGATGGCTAATCCAAAATGACTTGGATCTTGGATGGATCCACATGAACTCCATGTTCATCAATAATGTATCCCAGATACTGAACCTGGGTCATGCCAAAAGTGCATTTCTCCAAATTGGCACATAACTTGTGTTGCTGCAGTGTTTGGAGAACTTGTCGGATGTGGTGGAGGTGATATTCCCAACTCTGGTTGAATATTAGGATTTCATCCAAGTATACCACTACAAATGAGTTGGTGAATGGCCGCAACATGTCATCCATTAGCCTCGTGAAGGTTGCAGGAGCATTCGTCAATCTGAAAGGCTTAACCAACCATTCGAAAAGACCATCCTTATATTTGAAGGCAGTATTCCACACATGGGAGGGTTCGATTGGTACCTGGTGATATCCTGACTTCAAATTGATCTTGCTAAAATATTTTTCCTCCTTCAGTTGGTCTAGGAAGTCATCAATCCATGGGATTGGGTACCTATTATGGATCGTGATCTTGTTCGTGCCCGATAATCAATACTGAGTCTCCAAGTCCCATCCTTCTTCTATACCAACATGATCAGGCTCCCACAAGGTGATGAAATCGGACGGATGTGACCTTTCTATAGCAGCTCCTAATTCTGCCTCTTGATTTCATCGTTCTCTAGAACAGAGTGCTGATAGATTGGTCCATTGGGGAGGGGCGCACTTGGGGTTAGATCGATGGAGTGCTTGACCTGACAGTGCAGAGGAACCCCTGCATGGGAGGTGAATATGTCCTCGTACTCCTCCATGACCTTGTCCATCTGTATTTGTTGTGTGGAGGGGCCGTGTCTGGAGGTCGTGGCGACCATCTTCTTCTTTCCTTGAGGGCGTATCATCAAGAAAACAAATTTCCCTATTTTAGAAATGAGCTTACTGCATTGTTTTGTAGTAACCAAAGAGATGGCGGTATGTGGTGCTACCTCCGGTATCCTATACAAATTATTTCCCAAAGTAAAAATAATATCACGAGGCCTTGATTCATACACAACATGTCACTTCCACAAGTATGGTTGTCTTAGTAATACATCACAAAATTCAAGGGGAGAAATGTCACACAATACCTCATCCATGAAGGGCTTGATGTTGTATGGAAGGCGACATTGCTGGCTCACGCAAAGATCCCATCCTTGGTGAAGCCACCTGATGGTGTACGGTTGTGGATGTGATGTGGTCGGTAAGCCCAACCACTTCATGACCTCTACCGAAATGAGGTTCTTTTGGCTCTCTCTGTCGATAATGAACTATAGTGGGGAGCCCTTTACCCACATATGGGAGTGGAAGATATGCTCCTCCTCCTCTGGATCTTCGGGCTCCTCCCTCTAGATCTTTGTGGTGGCAATGGTGGCGTTGGGCTCCGCATCGATGATGTGCTTCCCTTCGTCATTCCCCTTGTCAGGTTTTGACTCTGAATCAGAACATGCATCTGATTTTGAAACCTTTAGCTCGGCCACTAGTGACTACTTTGCCCGACACTCACTTGTGTTGTGAGTGGAGCTCCTATGGAACTCACACCATTTTCCCTGTCCTTTTTCGGCTTCACGACATTTTTCTTTTCTTGTATCTTTGGCAGGTTGTCTTGGGATGCCCACCTTGGCTTTTCCCTTTGTTCTGCGGTTTGGGGGAACCTTTCCCTTGCTTTAGATTCGCATATCCAAAGTCTCACTTCTTCTGTTTAAACTTTTTCTCGACCTCGACGACATATCAGTATACCATGTCGAGCGAGGAGATGTCCAGGAATTTTATTTCCTCCTGGATGTACTTGTGCAGACAGCCACAGTATTTGAGTATCAAATGTTGCTCTGAATCCTTGATACCTAAGTTTGTGCAAAGGGTATGGAAAAGATTGGTAAACTCTAGCACGTTTTGGTCCCTTCCCTACCGCAGCGTGGTCCACTTTATGTATTGATCCTCATAGCTTATGACAGGGTAGTATTGCTCCTTGATGGCATCTTAGAATGAATTCCAAGTGTGTGCACTGAAAATAGTGAGCCTGTACTTTCATCCTTCTGCTCACAGTAGGTTTCCCACCAGTCCTTGACGTGGGGAGCTACTTTGAGAAGAGTGAAAATAATCTTTTCCCGACTCGAAAAATCATGAACAAAAAAATAACCCTCTAGCAGATTTAACCATTTATCAATGGCATCTGTGTCTATCTGACCCTAGAATATGGGGATTTCAAAATTAACTTGTACCTTAAACAGTGTGGCATTTCTAGAGTGGTTGTTGAAAGCGGATGATTCGCCTGTGGGTAGCCACTGAAGGATCTGGGCAAAGTTGTCCGTCATCGCGTTCCTCTGTCACTTGAGGGCTTATTCGAGCAAGATTTTGATAGGATCTCCTACCCCCTCTTCTTTCTTTTAATCTGCCATGGGAGGCCGTTAGGATTTGGAGGCTAGTCTTACAAAGGTTCGACTAGTTCAAGCCCTAACTACTTATATCCTGGCCTCGTTGGGGACATGCAAAGAAAAATAGAGGAAAAGAAAACCCCTCTGATACCACTGATCCAGATTTAAACAAGAACACAACACATTACATAGATAACCATAAACAAAAAGATGCAACAGAAATAATACTTCATTTCATTAATGTAAAATACTAAAATATGCTTACAAATAGAAATGGAAATAAATAAGCTAGGGCGATGATAGCTTATCTCTGAGAAGAGATGTGGCGGCTACATGCTTTTGAACTATGTTACAATGAGGCTCGAAGGCCTATTTTATTGTTGAGAAACAACGGGAAACCCTAAACTTCCAAAAACCTAACTGTTACGAGGAAAACTAGTGTCCATTTAGAGTTGCTAGTCCCACTAAGAAGGGTAGATATCTTAGAAACAAACAAAATAAAGTTACTTGTGTCTTCCTTTATGAGAGATAGATGAGAGAGAGGTAGAGAGTACCAACCTCAGTCTTTCGCTTGGCTCCTTACTTGTTCCGTCCCTCCTTTAACAGAGCTTCACCACTCTTTCCTCACTTGTTCCTCTTGAAAGAACACCTGTAGAGTCAAAGCAACACTATACCATCAAAGCATAGAGATCTATAACCATAAACAATATAGGATCAGATGTATATTAACCATACAAATGCATACACCAATACAAGATTTAGAAATATACAAGAGTATGGAGGAAAACACAAATAGCTTTATTTAGAAAAGTAGTAGAAGAGAGGATTACAACCCAGCGGTCTAACCCAGTGCCATCCTCTCAGCATGAAAACCCTCTTCACCTCATGAAAAGCTAGATCACCCAACACTACGATGTTTCACAAAGAAACCAACAACACTTCCTTCAAAAATACAAAATTCCATTCTCTTGGGGCTCTAGGATGAGGGATCCATATATAGATATTTGCAGGTGGGTGAATTAGCTTCTCAGATTTTGATTAGTGTCATTTCTCTGATAGTTATTGGTTCCACTTGGAGATTTCATGATCTCTTACTCATCCCTGGGCGAATTTAGAGAGGCAAGTGTGAAATGAGTAGTTTCTAGAAGATTCTCTGAGTTTCCACCTAGCAAACTGCCTTTGCCATTTGTCTTCTCTTGCTCATTGCACCCTACAGAAGGGATTTTTAGCATGCATTGCACCCTCTATGTGTAACAGGGGAGATGCATCGCACCCTTAGCATGGAGCAGTCGATATGGTCCAGTTTTGACCAGTTCTGAGCAGTTTTTCAAGGAGAACTTTTGGGAAATGATGTTATCAGTTGACCTTGTTCATTTAGGGTATGAAACAACACTTTTAGGTTCTTAGAAGCCGTTGGTTTATGGAAATATGTGATTGGGGTTGCAGTGCCCAAATATGTCTATAACAGTTGCCCCCTAAAGCATGAGGTCGTAAATCTTCTGATGTCGGGTGAAATGCTTTATCATGAGGATCCGACATTTTTCAAACTGGAAGGTGACCTGTAATAAGATACAATACAATACATTATCTTCATAATATTTTCATGATCTAGCTGAGGCAGGCATTCCCATGCTCAATTTTATAAATTCATTTTCATGTACATAGGACAGACAACCGTCTATGTGGCAGACTGTTGATTCTGGTAGAGCCATCATCCCTTAGCTTGGATGATTATCTGTGCAGTTATGATGTACATTTGATGTCTTTATTTTCCTGAATATATCGTAGCGTGGATGGATAAAACTAGATCTGGGGTCTTCAAACTCATTCAATATTCGCCCGAAGTACAAGTTGATCCATGTGAAAAGATGTTCTGATGTTGAACATGGAAAGACATCTCCAAATTACCAGCCAATGATGTAAAAAGTTAACAGGCATGAGAGGAATCATTGATAATGATGATGACCCTCAAGGTACTGCAGTACAATTCACGTGGTGTGAATACATGAGTCGATGTCGAACAACACGTAAAATATTTCGGGAAAAGGCCATTGATGTAAACCTGTCGTCGGAAGTGAGAAACTTGCCATTGAGGCATGCAAGCTTCAAAGTACTGAAAGGGTTGTTCCTAAGTCAACTTCTTAGATAATGAGCAGATGTTGACAAGAAGTGACTTGTTGTAGGAGGGCCTTAATGAATCCCAAATCTATGACATGGAACGGAGAAAATGATATTGTGGACGTGAAAACGATCTGATGATACAAGGTTTAGGGTGGCAGTCATGAAAGAATAGAGCGTGAAGGTATTGCAGCGAATGAGGCGTAAGCTGGGTTGGTGAATTATCTAAGCGACTTCTCTTTAACATATCGACAACACTAAAATGGATTGGTAGCGTTAACCCAAAAAATGGATGGTATGAAGGACCAATGGTGATATGGCCGGTGAACGGAATAACCCAACCCGACTCAGTCATGGTGATGGAGTGAAAGTGTCATGTTCAAGAGCGACCTGCTACCAATAAAGTTCTTCAAGTTTTCTTCCCAATTTTTCCCCAGTCATTTCTGACCAATACCTCTTTATTTTTGTCAATCTTGAGGAGGATAACATATGCTTGTTCTATAATTTTCCCTTCGGGCAAACCTGTTGCTATGTTTTAGCGAGCCTAACGACTGTGAAACTCGCTCTTATCTGCAATGGACAAATTCGTCGCTATTGTTTTGATGAGTTTAACGACAAAGATAACTTGGTCCTTTTTAGTTTTAGAGATTTTGAAAAGACACGGAAAGGAAACTCCAATAATCCTCTTTTGTAGTATAATCCCTTAAGTCTGAAAAAAGTATAAAATAATACGAAAGGGATGACTTTTCTAATCACTTTAACGAGACAAAAATGACAAGCGCTCAATCTTTTTGTGTAATGATCCCTCGGGTCCAAAAAGATTAAAATATAGAGGAGGGACGACACTTCCAATCACTTTAACGAGCTGGAGAGGCCAATTCCTCGGCAATCTTTTTATATTTTATGAGTCTAAAAAGAGCTTAAAAGAGACTCGTCTTTGGGGAACAAGTGATATTTTTAGGTAGCAGCTGGTTCCAGGTAAGGTTTGGAACTTTTCAATCACGGCAGTGTAGAGAAGGGCTAACAGAATCACTCATCGCAATTGTTCCTCAAAAGGGTAAACAATCAAGTGGAGGCGAATGATCGACTAAAAAGTGGAGGTGATGGTAAGAACATGACCAAGGCTCAAAATCTGATAGTAGTGCAATCAAAAGGGTTATTTACCGAAAGTGGGTTCATTTTTTAATGAGCTTGAACTCTGTGGGAAGATATGATCATAACTAGGTTTATTTTTTAATGAGCTTGAACTTTGCGGAAACATTGCCCGTGCCAGTCATATAATAAGGATGTCCCTCATTAGTAGGTTCATTTTTTAGGGAGCTTGCCCCATGCGCAACTTTGCTACGGAGCCTTTTGTATGTGTTGGACACCTAATCCTCAATGGGTTAGTGTGGAAGCCGAATGGACAAAAGGAGTCTAAGAGACCTTGGGATGTGAATCCCAACGGTCACATAATCTACTATAAATGTATATCATTTGTCAATAAAATTGTATTGCATGTTTTATCTTTCATATCTCTCTTGTTGTCCATGTGTGTTTAACATGGTATCAGAGCAGGCATATTCTTGCCCTGCATAATTATTTTGAGTCATTTGTTTTATGGCCTTTCTGTGCAGTTTACTTCTGCCATAAACTTCATGAATATTTATTTAGCTAAATTTTAGCTGCAACCTGTTAATACCGCTACTTGCGCTGCTCCTCCATATAATTAGCTGCTTCTGACACTGGATGCGCTTTGTCCTGAAAATTTTCTGCTTGAAATCTGCTGCTGAATGACATCTCTGACCTCTACCTCGGCCTTATTCCAGTGCTGCTCTGCCTCTGCCTTATTTCTGAATTGCGTTGTCATTTTGAAACAATTGCATTGTCTTTGTGAATGGCCTGACATGGTTTTGGTGCTGAGGCCATTGCAGAGATACGCTAGTTGAATGGTATCGACGTTTGGTTTATTGAATGACTGTTCAGCACTCTAACTAATTCATAAACATTTCTGACATGATATCTCTGCGCTCTCTCACTGACATGGTATGAACGCCTGAGACTGCACACTGCCTGGTTTGAACGCCTGGACATGTAGTAATGCTTCTCTTGTAAAGTTGAATCACCACAGTGCTGCGGTTTGAGCAATGAAGTGTTTTGATTTGTGATCCGTCAGTTTGTCATTTTGAGAAATCAACCTATGGTGTTTCGTTAACCCATGTACTGCTCATTCCATTACTGTGGAATGTTGATTCGGCTCTCTATCCCCGCATCTTGCTTGGCTTGGCTTCACGTAACAGACATTTTAAACGTGTTATTGTAATGTTAGCAATTCTCCTAAGCAGGGCGAGGCAAAGGGTTTCCGAATCTGAAGTGCATAACTCCACAAGCTGCCGGCAAACCCAGATGACTTGAAGTTTTGTCTGCTCCACAAGCTTGGGGTATGATTCCTTCACAAGCCTTATGAGTAAATGGACCATTGAAGCGTAACCATCTGTGACTATTGCCTTGAGGTGAGTAACATGGGTTTGGCCCGATTGTGGTTGGGTTAAGATGGCATAGAGAAGAGCTTGCATTAAGTGCGCATATTCTTGTGGAGTATGCAGAGTGAGTTGGTTGGGATTGCAATGTTGGGTTTTGTTATATTCTTTCCACATAGTTAACAGGGGGTTTGAGGGGTACTCATAACCCCACTTTATGGGGTCTGGGGCAGCGCCCCGGAAAATTTTGGTTTTGGACCCTATGTTAGGTTGGGCGGACCCACCTATGGTTTTGTGCATGATTTTCGCACATGTTTTTTGGACGCGATGGTTTTTGGACCATGGTATTGGACCGATGGTTTTTTGGTCCATGGTATTGGACATGATGGTTTTTCAGTCCATGGTATTTGGATGCTTCGGCATGTATAAATATGTATTGTAACATTGAAAGGAACATAATGAAAAATCAAGCTGGTAGTCTCGGTTTTGAGATCCAGTGGGAAATCTTTGTGTATATGTGTTTTATGTGTTATGCCCTCACATTTTTATTTTCCTGTGATTTAGAATTCGTATGCAGGTAATTTCTGTACGGGGTTAAAACCTACACAAATCTCCTAGCCGCTAGGACTTTCTGACTAACTCCTCTGGTGGAGTAAGGAAATTTCTTCCCAGATCTGGGGATTCCTACTAACAGACTATGCCTGCCTTTCAATTTTGGTTTCATGGATACCTCAAGAGAATTACAGTGACTCCTACGTCTAGCTATCTCTAGAACAACAAAATAGGAGAATGAATCTACATACCACCTTTCCCCGCCGATGACGGAGTCTTTGTCTAAACTCTACAGCTTTCTACCACCTTTCCCCGCCGATGACGTAGTCTTTGTCTGAACTCTACACCTTTCTACCACCTTTCGTCATTCCCTCCTGCTTCATGCTCTTCTACATGCAAATTCCTAATGCCACCTCACGCCCTCTTTTATTTATTCCCATCTGTTTGTCCTTCCTAACCTCAACCTATCCTTTTCCTTTCCTAACGCTCTTCCCCGAGTCCTTTTCTCGGGATGTGCCTTGACTGTGCTGTCCACCTTTACTCATCATAACTCCTACATTCTCCCGGTTGCTCCTGTTGTACCCTTTTTGTCCTACCGCTGCCACTTGCCATCCCTTCTCGGCCTCTTGTCCCGACACCCCACATTCCCTCCATCTCCATTCTTAATTGCACCTCTGCTCCCTTCTCTGCCCCTTCATGTGATCCTTCCCTACCCTTCTCCGTCAGCTGCCCTGCTCTGTCATCTACCCCGTGTCGGTCCTTTCTCACATGTGTCCTATCTGTCCTCACTAACTTTGTCCTTTCCCCGCGTCTGCCACTGACTAACTTTTCTTGACCATTCTCCTCGGGGTTGTTATTGCCACCGTTATCAACGTCGAGAAGTTTCTACAATTGCTCCCTCTCCTCCAGGAGCGGGAGTTCCATTCCTCTGATGTCCATCGACCTTCCCCTGTTTCAACTTCCCCAGTTAGCTAACTAGTCTGTCGGTTTATTGGTTGTTCGTCTTACACGAGTGGGGGTCAGATAGTCTATTCTAGTGATCAGTTTCCCTATTTCGCTGGTTAGCCACGCTGTTCGCCAACTCCTGCTTATCTTTTCTGCTGGTTTCTTTTGTTGCAGTTGTTTTACCATATCCACAACCAATTTCAAGTCGCCTTCAATTTGAAGGCTCTGGAACTTTTCCTGAATCACAATTTCAAGTCCTCGCTTCAATGCATGTAACTCCACTTCATTGCTTGTTGCTTCCCCACAGTCCATCGTGAAAATTCTCAGAGTTTTTCCTCTGTCGTTCTTGAAAACCCCCCCATTCTTGCTTCTCCCGAGTTGCCTTTTGCTGCCCCGTTGAAGTTTAATTTAGAAAATCCTTGTGGTGGATGCTTGTACTTATTTATCTCTTCGACCTCTTTGTACTGGTTTTTACTTTGGGGACTGTATATCATGCTTTGTGTTAATTGTAGCCGCTGCAAAATCTCCTCCTCTGTTTGGTTAATCTTCTAGTCTTCTTCCTTCCATCTTTCTGTTAGAATTGTTTCTCTCATCTTCTTGATTGTTTGTTTCCATATTTCTGCATGGGTTCGCTTCTCTTCTTTGAAAATCACACTGTTCCTTTCCATCCAGATGTTCCAAAGCAAGAACGCAGCTGACAGCATCCATGCGCGGTTTAAAACTGGGTTTTGGTAAGGTTTTTTCGGCCAGTTTTCCAAGGTATTTTTGATATTTTTGTAGTTTCTATGGCAACGTTCAAACAACTGATGTCGACTACTACACAAGATGTTGTTGACAGTGCATCTGTTCGTTAGGTGCTCCATCGTCTCCTCCTGTTAATTGCAAAGCGTGTAGCGTGAGGGTCCCTGCACTTCTTTTCTCCATATTTGATCCCAGGTTAGTGCCCGTTCATGATACATAATCCATATAAAGAAGGTTACTTTTGGCCAATTCTTAATTTTCCATAAGCTTTTCCATTTTTTTGACTCTGTCTGTCGATTCTGTCCTACCTTTAAGTAATACCCTTTTGCTATAGAAAACATTCCTTTTATGCGGGTTTCCCATCATAGTATATCTTGCCTTGTTTTTACTGCGACTTTCCTGGATGCCATTTCTTTGTTGTAATCACCCCAAATTTCAGTGTTGGGGGTTGCTGCCTAGTCCTCCTTTTGCTTCCAATTTCACTAGTGTTCCCCTATACTTGGTTTCCAGAAGTTTCCAACCACATGCCCCTCTGTCTGGGAGGTAAATTCTTGGATTACTTGGAGGGCTTCTTTATGGAGAAGCTTTTCTCGTTGTTGCCAGGATTCCTCCCAGAATTTGGCTGTGTCCCCATCTCTTACCTCCTAAAAGTTGTAGTATCTTATCAAATCTTTATTGCTCCTAGCCAAATTCCATATTGCTAATCCTTTTTCCTCTATTTGACTTCTCATCCTGTCTTTTGGTTTCTCAGCTGCCTCGTATTTCTTCTCCCATATTTTCTTCCATAGGTCCTGTCCTCCCTGTGTCCACCTCCACCATAGTTTCGCACCCATCACTTGGTTGAGTATATAAGGGTCCCACAAACCTAAGCCTCCATCTTTCATTGTTTTTCTTAGCCATTCCTAAGAGAGTAATGTCCATTTTCTTGTTTTACTTGTTCCGTGCCATAAAAATTTCTTGAACATGGCTACTAATTTTTGACATATAGATTTAGGGACGGCTTGGCTAGACATCTGGTATATTGGCATGGATTGCAATACTACTTTTAGAAGGATTATCCGGCTAGGGGTGTTCAATGACTGGAATGTCCAACTGTCTATCTTTTTCCTTATCTTGCTTATTAGGGGTCCCCAGTTTGCTACCCTATATTCATGCTCATTAAGCATTATGCCCAGATACTTTGCGGGGAAGCTTCCTATTCTGAATCCCATTGTTCTAGCCAAAGATGTTTGGGACACTACCTGTGTATGAAAGAAAAATATTTCTGATTTCTCATTGTTGATCTCTGTCCCAGATGCTTTAGTGAACTCAGAGAGAATTTTTGAGATCTGTTGGGCTTACTTAAAAGAGGCTTGGCCATAGAACATTACATCATCCACGAATTGCTGGTGTGTTATGGGAAGTTCATTACCAAAAATTCTCAATCCCTTTAGCTGTTCATTGGCTAATCATGCTTTCACCAACCTGCCCAATCCGCCTGTTGTTAGAATGAAAAGAATCGGGGAGAGGGGATCTCCCTGTCTAAGCCCTCTCGTAGGGTTAAATGCTTCGGAAGGGGTTCCATTCAACATAACTGACATCACCAGTGTGCTCACCATTGACAATATCCCTTTCACCCATCTCTCATCAAATCCGTGAGCTTTTAGTATAACCCCCGGGTACTCCCAACTAAGGCGATCATATGCCTTTTCCAGATCCAATTTAATTAGCATACCTTTGTTTCGGGAGCTTTTCAGTGAGTGGATTACCTCTTGAGCAACTACTATTCCATCCGTTATCTGCCTTCCTTTGACAAAACTAGTTTGCTCCTGAGCTATGAGGTTAGGCAAAATTGGTTTAAGTTTGTTCACCATGATTGTAGCCAGTATTTTGTAAACTACATTACATAAGGATATTGGTCTAAATCCCTGGGGTTCATCCGAGTTTCCAGTCTTTAGAATCAGAGCCAGGAGGGTGGCGTTGAGGGCCGGATGCATACACTTTGTACGTCTTGATTCTTCCACGAGTTCCACCAGGTCTTGGCTCATAAAACTCCACGAGGCTTGGTAAAATTCAATGGTAAAATCATCAGGTCCCGAGGCCTTATTCTTCGCCATCTTGTTAATCACTTCCTCCACTTCTTCTTTCGTGATTACCCTGAGTAAAGCCAAATTTTGTTCTCTGGTCACTTTTATAGGGATACGTTGGCATACTTTAGCAATTTCCTCCTCTCTGCTGATATTCGGTTTTGTTAGGATTCCTTTGAAATAATCCACCAGAAGCTTCTCCATTTCTTCTTGTTGCAGTACTCTGTTTCCTTGATTGTCCTTGAGTGAAAAGATTCTATTATGCTGTCTGTGATTTAGCATTGCTTTGTGAAAGAATTTGGAATTTTTCTCCCCTTCTTTCAACCATTGGACTCGTGATTTTTGTTTCCACAATATTTTTTCTTACTTTCATCTTTACTCTAATTGGTTAATTATCCTTCCTTCCTCCTCTGCCAGCTCCTCACTTCTTCTTCCCTCTATGATTTGTTGTTGAATTCCATCCATACTTATATGTATTTTTCCTTCCTCTTTTTGAATGTTGCCAAATTCCTCTCTATTCCATTTCTTTATTTTTCCCTTTAGGTCTTTGAGTCTAATTTGAAACGTATGCATTTTGTTTCTTCCTTCCACTCCCATTTTACTCTCCTGCCACCAAGTTTTCACTTTGGATATGAATTCTAGATCTCTTAGCCAAAAGGACTCAAAATGAAATGGTCTCTTTTTATTCTGAATGTTCATAGCAATCTCCAGTTTAATAGGCCAATGGTCTGACCCTATAGAAGGGAGGATGGAAGCTTCATAGAAGATGTCCATTCCTATTAAATGTTTAGAGGCAAGAAATCTATCTAATCTTGACGCTATTTGTTTATTCCCGCCTCTTCTACTGTTCCAGGTGAAGTTCCCATTTATAGTTGGGATGTCCACCAATCTTAAGTCCATTTGCACATCTCTGAATCTCTCCATCTCTGGGTCTTCCCTCCTTATTCCTCCTTTCTTCTCTTCTTTAGATGTTGTCATATTGAAGTCTTCTGCAATAATCCACCTCTATTCATGATGCATATTACCTAGCTTTTGCATGTGAGTGAGAAATAGGCATCGATCTACCGGGATGTGGGGCCCATAGACTGCTGACACTACAAACCATTCACTTTGCCCGATGAGTCTAAACTTTCCTGTTAGGATTCTGGGCATTCCTATCCACCAGTCTGTTAAGACTTCTGCTAGGTTCCAGATTACTGCTAACCATCCTGCACTTCCTTCAGCATTTATGGTTACTTGCTCCTATCTAGGTTTAATTTTATTTAGTATTTCCTCCATCTTCTGACCTGAGATTTTGGTTTCTTGAATCAACATAATCTGTGGTCTGTCTTTTCTCAATCGTTCAGCTAGATGTTTCTGCTTCCCTTTACTATTCAAACTTCTTATATTCCAAGATGTCAAAATCATTTAGGGGTTTGATTAAGGTTTTGGAACATCGCCGAAAGTGGAACCACTCTCCCTGTGTTCATTAACATTTCCCCCATTAATTGTATGGAATCTTTAATATTTTTCCTTCCTCTTTTTTTTCTTGCCCTTTACTTGTCCTTGCTGGTCTGTTCGGCTGTCCTTCTGATTCTCTTGTTGTTCTTTAGGCACTGTTTTACCTTTTTCCTGTTTGGCTAGATATTGTTGGAATGTTTCCACGTACAACCTTTTCTGGTCCTCAAGGATAAATCGCTCATCCAATTTTCTCCAGTAATTTAATGATTTTCGTAGTACTTCTTCTTCTATACTTAGGTCTTCCCTGGTTATCTCCATTTCTGTCTCCATGTTTTCTGCCTGTTCTACCTGTTCTTTTCCTTTATTTGGGATATCACTCGGGGCTTTCCTCTTAGTGTGGGATCTTTCACTGCTAGAGCTGGTGTCTTTCTCTTTGTCTTCCTGATTTTCCATGGTTTGATCCTCGTCTTCCCCTTCTTCGTGGAGGATTTCAAAGCTGTTTGATTTCCCTGGGTTTGTTTGTTGTACCTTCCTGCCTTCATTGGAGTTTTCTTTTGTTACTCTTCTTCTACTCTTTACCTCTTGGAATCCTTCTTGATTTGTGGTCTTCTCTTCTACGGTTTACTTTTCCTCTCCTCTTCTTCCATTGTTATAGGACACTCTTTAACCAAATTTCCATATTCATGACATATGCGACATCTAAACGGTATATGCTCATAGTCCAGGGTTGCTGCCAAACTTCTTCGTGATACTCTAACTCCACTAGATCTGGGATCAGATTAGCAATGTTCATGTACACACAAATCCTAGCATATGAAGTATACCTTCATTTTTTCGTAGTTTCCACTATTTTCACAAAACGCCCTATTGTGTTTCCTATCCCTTCCAAGATTTCCGGGTCCCAGAAGTCCATAGGTAAACCAAATATTCTAACTCATACCGGAGCTGCTAATTCTTTTTCCTTATTGGGGTTATAACATTCTTCCCAATATCTCATAAATAAACCAACATTATAGTAAAAATAAGGGCCATTCTCAAACACTCTCTTTATCTTGCAGGTTAGATAAGATTATCGTAAAGAAGCCTTTTGCTCCTAGCTTTAGCTTGATATGTCCTAGGGGTTGCCATTTTTGTTGAATCCATCTGGTAAGGTCTTTTTTCGGATGGCTAGACTCCAACAAACTTACAGATTAGGGCGTGATCCTTCATGTAGCTTCTGTACCTTTTCCAGTTTATTTGGCGGGATTACAAACCTTAGCTTCTCCTTCACACATGGCAGACATTTTCCCCTTCTGCCCGCCTGCCAGGTCGCTCTTAGAACAGGACCTGCATTCTGTTTCTTTGTTGCCGGCTGACTGTTTTGTCCTTCCCCTGCCGCTGCATCCCGGTAGGAGGGGATCTCTCCCCTCTTGACCTCTTCTATCATGATTGTGGCTCTCGGTTTTCCGGCTTGTCTTTTGCTATTACTCTCTGTTTTCTGCGCCATTACCTGTCTTGATTCCTTCTCGCAGTTTTACCACATGGTCGCCATTAGGTTTTAGTTGCAGAGCTCAAAATTTATAGTGGTAATATTACTTTTTGCATTAGCATGAGAATATTATGATTATAAACATTATTAATGACTTATCTATTTTTAATTAAATTTGAGATGTGTCACTTGTTATAATGTTTTTTTTGTTTTTGGTTGACCCACGGGGGATTTGAACTTTGAATATCTTGGTTTACATAACACTTCATAACATGGTGATCCCTAATTGAGTTAGCACTTGTGGGCTCACTTGTTTATAATGTTTAACTTTAGTTTTATGAAATCATTTAATTTGGATTGTGATTGCAAAAACTTATAACCACTAATGCCATATAATGTCTAACTCTTCTTTAAGGTAGGTTGTTTGTTGTACATCGAAATATAATATGTTAATTAAAAATGTCTACAAACTTGATTAAATTATTTATTTAATTATTGCATAATTTAATTAGTTTTAAATAAAACTTTCCTATTAAATGATGTTTCATGAATTTAATCTTAAATATTTTTACTTATTTTTTTCTTAATATTGATAAAACTAAATTGTATGACAGTTAAATCTAAGAAACAATTATTCCTCCAAATTTATATAATGATGAAATATTACACATTAAATCACAAAAACAACCCTAAAACATTATGAATGTATGAAGAGAAGTAACATGCAACAGAGAATAATGGACACAGTTGGCATGAGGAGAAGAACCTAATAAAAGATAAATTCTTCTAGTAGTAGCACTAAAACATGGAGAAAATATGATGAAGAGGAAAACACAATCTTAACCATAAAAAACATTATTCTATGGAGACGAAGTGGCTTAGTAAAACTATTTTCCAAGTCAAGTGTAAATCCAAAAGTAGATATTGTAAATTTTCATGGTATCAATAACATAAAGAACATGGTAGTTTTAGAAATGGTGGAAAAACTAGGGTTGATACAACAAAGAACATCTAGGTATGTGATAGAAACAACAATAATATTTTTCAAGAACTAGCACACATGTGTTGCGAGAAATCAATGTTTTGTAGCTTTTAGCATTGTAGAGTATCATGATGAGGTTCTATGTGATATGATTCCAATGGGTATCTTCCGTGTGTTGTTGGGTAATTCATGGCATTTTTATATACATGCAATGTGTGGTGGAAAGAAAATTTGAATTGCTACCCTTGATGGAAGAAGAACCCAATAAATCTTTTTGCATTCAGGTTGTGTTCCTACTATTATTAGTTAACATGGTTGTTTATATTTATATAACTTAGCTTGCATGTTTGTGAAGGGTTTATTTTCTGACTTTGTATAGCTTAACTCTATTTGAATGTTATATGTACATTGAAATATGTTGAATCCTTGTTATCTACTTGAAAAAATTGTTGGTGTCGAGTATGAATAAATTATTCAATCTCGTTTCCTACATTAGTATGTCAATCCAGGTGCATACTCTTTTCAAGGTAACATGCAAAGTACATGCAGGGGCAAGGTTACAATCTACATCAATCAAGGGCTCGCAATTAAGAAATCAAGGCATCGTTGTAACATTAATGGAAGTTAAATTGCAGAAAGAAAAGCATTCACAACAACCTATGGAATTCTGTAATAGCAATAAGGAAAATACAAGTAAAACAATATACATAAAAAGGACACACGCACAACACCTGATCAGAAGAGTGGGCCCAACTCCCTAGTCAGGGCTGTGCTTAATTCACACATTGTGAAAAATATCAGAAGTCTGGAAATTTCATTAACAAGAATTCCAATGTTACAAAGCTCAATTCTTCCATCAGCTAGCTCCCCTTTCTCTCTAAATTGTGTCTTTTAAACATACAAATATCTAAAGGAAAGTTACAACAAACTAATCTCAATAATCAAGATGAGATCTGGGAGATTTGTACATCGTGATTCAGCTGGAACAAGTCGAATTTGGTTATTACAATTTGGGCAATTCTGGAAAACAGTCGCAATAGAAAATCTGCAAATATGTCCTTCGAATAACCTTGCGTTTCTCCCATACAAATCGAATTTCTGAAAACGACTCACGGGTAATTGATTTGGTCCGTTCTAAACAAAACCCATGTCTCAGATTTTCCAGATTCACTTTCATTTGTCCAAAACGTCCAACACAAAACGGTCGCTTCTTATGCCAACGAATTCCTCAGTTGGAATATCTAATTATCTGTTGAAGACCAATTCTACAATTTGAAAGAGATCTTGGAGGCTAAAATCATGAGTGAGGTTATAACGAATGAATAAACCAAAACCATGCATAATAATCATTAACTATTAAAAATAAATGAGATCAGATATTATTTATCCACAAGAGCATAAATGATTATGAAATGTAATTATATAATAAATTATGGTAAATAATGTGATAAAAGAATAGTGGAAATAGATGAAATGAATGTTAAGAAGTGGTAATAATAATGACCAATTAAGAGCCCAACAAAAATACCACCCACAACAATCTGTTTGGTTTTGACATTTGTTTTTTTTTTTTTTGTTGACTAGCGAAATCAACAACGGCGGTGGTATCGTACTCGCGTTTCACGGGGTCAAATCCCACCGACTGCCACTATAACCTCTAGGAGGAACCACCCAGCCTGCAAGGACAGTCCTCGAGTAAAATGAGACTTGAACTCGTGACCTGCACAATGGCATGAATGACTTAGTAGATCGTCCACTGGTCACGAGACCAAACACCTGTGAGCATTGGTTTGACATTTGTTATTATTCTAACCTGCATGTGTATTTTGGAATAGGGCTTATAGAATTTAAATTTAATTATCAATAATTATTTGGTGGATGTTAGGGATTTAACCTCCATGGAATATTCTAGAATATTCTTAGTAGTTACACAAATCAAAGGTTGACCAAAGTAGTTATGTCATTTTTCTTTTTTAGTTAAATTGATTAATTAAAAAAATGGCATATGACACTTGTGACTAATTATTTTTTGGGCATATGGTATTGAGAAGCCATGTTATTGGCCCATGGTATTGTAACAAATCCTATTTACGAATTAAGAATCTTCATGGTAAATTGGGGATAAATCTCCAAGTCAAGAATCTTGTTTAACTTATATATTAATTCTTTTTATAATTAACGAGTCTAGATCCATATTAACTCCAATGCACCGAGGCTCATCAAATCTCTCAAGTTACAAACCTCTTTTATGGGTGCAAAACTTGAGGAAAGTTTTACACCTTGAGAGATTTTATCCCTCTCAACACTATACACACACACACACACATATATAACAATGATCATTCATGGCCCAAATGAAAATTACAGTGGGTCTTACTGCCTTTAAATAGGCTATATTACATAAGAATACAATTGGAAAAACCACAAATTATCAAAACCTAGAGCCCGAAAACCCTCAACGATAAATTGACTACATGACCTCAATTTTACTTGAACTATCATAACAATATTTATAGGCATTACTTTGTTAAAATTTTTAATTTTAATTTTATTTTAAACCAGCCTAAATCCATCTTAATTCTAGATCTACCAAGCGCAGAGTAGGATCAAATCTCTTTTAACTCTAAAAGAAGTTTTCATCTTAAGAGATTTGGTCCCTCTCGATGCTTGGTATATTCAAAGTTATGATGAATCTAGGCTGGTTATATATAATATTTATAATATATATATATATATATATAATATATATATATTGTTAACTTTCTTGTGATCCTCTAGGCTTGACTCGTGGCTTGAGAAACCGCGACCCAGGGGCATCTAAACCATCAAAGTCACCCAGGGATCGAGGGGTTATTCTTCGCCACAATGACCAAAAGAGATTAATTTTTCCTAGGGATTGGACACCTTGTCCAATAATCAAGATGAATGTTTAGCATTGTGGAATGGTTTACTATGGGCAATCAAAAGAAGAATCTCCAAGATTTTATTTTTTTGTGACTCGATGCTTGTGATTCAACAAGTTCAAAAAGCCAAGGAAAAATCTAATTCTAATTCCACTCTTCCTCTTGTTTTTCATAAGATTATTTTGCAAACTCATCAATTTGAACCTACTAAATTCTATCAGGTGTATAGGAACCAGAAACCTCAACTCTCAGGCTGACAAAATGGAAAACAAAGGAACTATATTGGCTGAGGGTATCATGGAAATAGATCGAGTTCGCACCTCCTAATCCCATGTTCGCACCTCCTAATCCCATGAACAATATGAATCATTTCACAAATTTTATAATCGAAATTATCGACCATCCTTGTCGAAAAACCGTTATTAGAGAAAATTTTGGAAACCCCTTCTAGCTCGGGTGCTGAGAACAGTTATTACCATGATGATCTCCAGATTGAAATGAAGGTGAATTATTGATCATTGTCAATATGGCATAAAGGTGTTGTATCTATGTTGCGTGAATAACATCAAAGGGCATACCTGGTTAGTACCAATGAAGCAGAAGAATGAAGACCATGTTTTTAAGCAATGAAGACCATGTTTCTACGAAATCAACAAAAGCTCCGAAGGGAGGACCTTCCAATGTCAGCTAGTATGTTAAGTTTAGTTTTTATCATGCTCTGTAAATATGATCTAATTCTAGGAGTATTTTTTAGAGTCGACGATAGCAGATATATGTATCGAATAGCTGGTAAAAAGAATCGTAGGCATATGTTGTCTATCTTTTGGATTGTTGAATACAATGTTTTTAAGAACAACTTGAATTATGTTAGAGACATATAGCCTAAATTCTAGTATTTTTATAATATAAATTATGTAGTTGTTCTTGAAAAAAGAAGAAGCAACGTGAGATGTATGAAGTAAGTGTTTTGATGCCTATTGACATTTAATTTACATAGTTATGTTAATATTAATTTAAAGATTCTTTTAAATTTTGATGTATAATATAAATTTGAGCCAGTGATTAAGTTAAGCTAAAAATAACTAGCTAGAATTTATCATTACTTGAGATATTTTTATGGGTATAAATATTATATCGCAAAAATAGCAAATATATTTTCCAAAGAACTTTGATTTCACATAAAATCCTAACTAGGTATGTTATACTTAATTCAATTAATTAATACTATATACAAAATATTACAATGATAAATAATAAATGTGTACTTTGTATTCCTTCTCTTCATATCAATAAATATCATTTGTTCCTATTAATTCTACAAATCTTATTATGAGCACTCAAAAGCTCCAATATCATAGATTGCATAAATAAGAATATTATTGATAATAAATGTTTAAAATCATAGGCTAAATTTTCCATAGGCAATCTTGTGTATGTATTGATTTTACTAATGTTATCACAAAACTTTTATATAAAAAATATAAATATTAAATTAAATAAATAAAATAGTCAATGCTATAATACATAAGGAAAAATACTCATTATAGTAAATGTTTAATAAAATATCAAATATATTCTGTTTATCAATAATAAACTAATCGATCACTTTATAATTATAAATGTTTGAATAATAAATTTTATTTCAGTGGTTCAAAAATATATTTATAATAAATACTTAAAAGTAACAAATTTTTTTTTTTTATCAATAATATAAACATCTAATCAACAATCAATCATTTATAAATAATGTGAATTTTTTTTTCGTATTAAAAAAAATTGAGTATTTCTCAAGAACTTTATATTTTACTCCTATGTTAAAAATATATTATAAAAATTTCTTTCCTTTCACTTGCTATAAATTCTTTAATATGCTTACATGTTGATTAGCTTGTCAAAAAGTGTGTTATGTGTTTAGATTCTTTATACTCAAAGTTTTGTTTCTTTAATAATATGTCATTATAATTAATTAAAATAAATGTATTATAATATATATATATTAATATATATATATATATTAATATATAATTATATATATATATATATATATATATATAGTTGTGGATTAAAAAAAACTTATGAATAAAAAAGGAAAAGAAGGATATACATCATTTTATAGTTTGGTATTTCTATGCAAAGTTTCTAATTTTGCTTTATGCCATTTTTCTAGTAGTGGCTTCACTTCGGTGCTTCTTACCCTGGCCAGTTTGTCGTCCACTCTCATCCTTTTTCGCGACTTTCTATTCAATCGTGGCTAGTTGTCGGTTCCTCTTCTCCCCTTTCATTGCTCTACTATATTCCCTTGGTTACATGTCCTCCCCCCTTTTTCTTCGTAGCTCCCTTTTTTGTAGTCAATGCCCATTTGTTTGCCCTATCCTCTATCTCTCACCATTTGAATGGTTGGTTTGGCATCATGCCTCATCAACGTGCGTGTCAGCCAAGTGGCCACCTACTATTAGGAAGGTGCCTCTCGAGGCATACGCATGCACAACATAGGTTTCAAGAGTCTACTGACCAGTTTTGGGGACCTCACTACGGAGCTAATCCAAGAGGAGCTAGCCCACTTAGAAAGGAAAGGGACATCCTATTGGCAACACCTTTTAGACGCAAAAATTTTAGTGCACATAGTTGATTAGATTCCTGGAGTGGGGCACACTCGTGGCATGTTTAACCATTATATGCATACCACTTATTTGAATTGACATTTGAAGTTCCTCCTTGGACGGATATTATTAGACCACACTAAGCATAGAGCTGATATGCTATGCTCCTTGGAGCAACTCCACATGCATCTATGGGACAATGATCAACATTTGCGCTGCATTGAGCACCATCTGGGCATTCCTCCACCAACTGGCAACAACTCCAACAACACAGGTGAACCGATTCAGGTGGTTGTTATAGATTCTGACTCTTAGACTTGTTAAATATCCTCTTGCTCATTTTTTCCCTGAATCAAATAGTTCTATCTCTGAGGTCACTTTGGCAAGTTTTTTGTATGTACTATCTACTCATTTTGTAAAACATGATATCATTAGTTTCTTAGAAAATAGTGTACTTTTAAACATGATCTAATCTTCATAGTTAAAAATTAACCTAACGTCTCCAACTTATTTATATAAATCTCAATTTGGAATTCAATAAAAATTACTCCACAAAAAAGTTATCATTCCTAATTAACAATACTTTTTTTTATGAGTTACATTCCTAATTAATAATCTTCTTCTATTTAAAAGTTGCCTATATACTTTATCATGTCATAATTAACAAACAAAAAAACACTTAAAAAACTAACTTCATTATTAAATTGCGTTAGTATGGGAGTTTCTAGAGAAATATGAAACATATGCTCTAAAATACTTCTAAATATTAAACAAAAATTTTATGTAATTTTGTGCAAAAATATTTCTTCCATATACAAAAATGATATATAAAAAAAATGGAAAAAAATGTATATATATATGATTCATATCCTCCTTATGAAAGTAAAATATGGATAATCTAAATGAATATTAGGGTAATTAACAGAAAACACTTATTAATCCCATTATAAAAAAACACAACTATAATGCCGTAATTAACAAAAATAACACTTGAAAAACAAACATCATTTTCAAAACCCATTTGTTATGGAGTTTCCAAAGTTTCCCAAAAATATATATATATATATATATATATAATAAAGCATATATTCTCAACCAAGTTTCCCATGAATATACAAAGTATATACTTTTCAAAGAATTTTCAAAGAGTATATAAAGCAAATACTCTCAAATAATGCAAAATACTTTTTTAATAATTATGAATTCCATGCACTAGGTGTTGGAAGTCAATTTTAATGTTTTAATGGAAGCCTCAAATAATGCAAAATATTATTTTTTAATAATTATGAATTCCACTGTGGGAAGTCAATTTTAATGTTTTAATGGAAAGTCATGTTAGTGTGTTGTTAGTGTAATTTTTAGAATTTAAGTAATAATCAAAATAAATTTATTTTAAAATGGAATTTATCCAGTATAAAGATAAGTATAAAGATAAAGACAGATTAAATGTTTTAAAGTATAATTTTTAATTATTTAAAATAAGGAATTATATTAAATTAAATGACAAAAAAATTACACTTTAAGAAATTTGATCTTTCTGATATTTATAAATTCGTTTTAAATGGATTTATAATGGTTTTATTTAAATGTTTTTATGTATACATGTAATTATTTTTATTTTTTATTTTTATTTAATCATACATATGTAGTTATTCAATTTTTTCCCCATACTAGGTTATAAACAACCACCTCATGGTACAATTAAGTATGAATATTTTGTTTTTTTGTTTTTGGTTTATTAGTAACTCGTAAACATAAATAGTATTAATTACTTTGTCTTATTACAAACTAATTAAGTAGATAATTTTCTTTTTACTATAAGGACCAATTCATAATTAAAAGTAAATTATTATTATTATTTAACACCAAAGAGTATTGTTTATATTAATTCTGCACTCGGACACGACATATACTCGGGAAATTTATAATTCCATTACATCGTTGGGGTTCATGAGTTGCATATGCAGGCTATCAAACTAGGCCCAATTATCTAGCAAAACTTCAAAACTGAACAACACTCCTATTATTCTACTAGTATATACTCGACATAACTGCGATAAGAGAAAGATATATAGGAAACTAGACATAAAAACATAAACTAGTCCTCGGAAACAACATGGTGGTTAAGGTCAAGGCCAGAGATTTCCTCTACAAGCGGAGAATTTTGCTTAGAAAACTTCATTTGGAGATCCTCGAGCATGCTTTTGAGCACCCCAACCTTGTCTTTCAACCATGCAATTTGGTTTCTCTTTGCCATTATCGTTTCCCGATTCTCTCTACTTGACTCCCTCTGTTGATGAAGGAGCACCTACAACTCAACAATATTTGCACATAATTCTGCATGCTCGTTGGTACACATTTCACAAGCGGGTGGAGAGAAGGTGGCTAAGGGTGTGCACATCTTGACCTTGACCCAATCACGTGAGCAGTCCCTTGCCACCCTGCCCAAGAGAGGACGACGACCCAAGGAACTCGATGCCATTGTGGAATGCCTAATGAGAACCCCTTCGAACTAGCTTTAGGCCACTTGCAGAGACACCAAATGCTTCATCGAATGCTTCCTGGGATGCTTCATCAATAGAACAAGCTTCACTAAATGTGGAGACACCTTAGGTTGGAGATAAGCGCAACCCCTAGTCAAGGAATACCTAGGCCCCTTAAAAGGAACCAAACACTGTCAATTTGAAGAAAGGAGTCAAACACCAAAGACATGAAGAAAATTGAACTGCACCCCCATGATATATAGATTGAGCCATACATGAGCCTCATGTGACATAGAGGAGTGGGCTGCATGCCCCAAGGATCCCATGGTGGCTCCATGATTGCTTTGCAAATTGAAATGACCTTCAATTAAGGCATCCTTGCCTTTGAGTGGGTGAATCCTATGATCTGAACTGGGAGGAGTAAATGTGGTTCGCTCATAGAGGGAATTTGCATGAAGAACAATTTAAGATAACGGCGAGAAACCATAATCCGCGAGACAAAGAAGAGAGCTCCCACACTTATTGGGTCCTCCACACCTGGAGACCTCACATGTGCCAATTTCAAAGCGCCTTGCGTCAGGAGAGATGTAGGATGAGACGTCAAACAATGCCATGTGGAGCTATTGAAGGGGAGAGCCCAGAGGAGGCAGGATAGTGGGAAGAAGGGCTAAGGAGAGGACAAATGATATGGAGGGGGGATTAGGATCTAATTTCTCTTTAATAATAGAAGTCTCAGGAGGGGGGAAATATTAGGTAGACTTGCATACTGAAATAAGGGATGGGTAAAAAACCATAGTTTCCATTGACAACCATATGCCCATCATTCAATTGAAAAGCCTTGTTAGCTTGTGAATCCACCTCATAGTTTAAGGCTCTTAAAATATGGTAAAATTTTAAGTTGGAAAAGAGAGGGAGAATTCCATGGGCCCATTGAAGCAATTGATTGAGCTTGTTTTTCAGGGCAGAAGAGTTGGAGCGCATGTGCTTTATGACCAGGAAAGAGTCTCCTAGAATTGTCATGTCCATGATTCCCCTTTGGTGGGCTAAAAGGAGCCCAAGATAGAGGCCATAAGCTTAAGCTTGGTTGTTGTACTTCTTTCCCAAGCCCTAGGCATATTGGTCGACAAGTATTCCTTTGGAATTAGTAAGAATCCCTCCCGCTCCTGCCGCCCCAATTATGACTATTATTATTATTCATATATGGTAAAATTAGCAATATTATTCCAACTTTGGTGCACAAAAATCGAATGATGCACGTGTGTGTGTGTATAATTGGTATAAATTCATATTAGTCATATATCTATCAAGGGGTGGTAGGAGGGGGAGGGATTCTCTTCAATCCCACTGAGAATCAGGAAGTAAGGTTTGCTTGGGGGCTGGGTCAAAAAATGAATAATCTAGCATAATTGTATGGGTTATACCTTTGTCTCTAGTTGGCCAAAGATCGAGACATCTCTTCCATAGTCATCTTGGGGGATTCCCTCATCACAATCCAACACCTCGAAATGGGCACTCTTCCAAAGAATAACCTTCTCTCCCTTCTCCTTTGAAGAATTAATTGCATCCTATAATTTGTTTTGCGTAAGTCTTATTTCCAAATCCTTTGTAGTCAAAATAAAGAAGCAAATATTTAGGAAAATCTCACTTGTCAACTGGAAGAAGGAAAATGTGATGTTAATGTATCTCTTAGTTGGATAATCTTCCCATGATATCTCCAATGGATGTTTTATGACCCATCCCTCTTACCAGAAGTGATGAATTAAATCCGAATACATGTTATGTCATGGAAAAGGATGTAGGCTTTCCTCCCAAGCCCCCGCTGCTCCCCCCCTTTGGAAGTAATATGGGGATCAACAAGCACTGGAATCGTGCACGGGTCTTATCGTATGAGGTGGCAACTTGTGTGAAGGTTGGCCATGGGAACATTTACTTAAGGTACGTGAAGCAGATAAATTCCAGACTCCTTTGCTCCTCCCCTTTCGTCTTCATACCAGGAATGATGGTAAAAAAATAGATCAAATTTATGAGCACCACAATGGCATCAAATCTGGAAGTGTGGGATCTCTCTGAATTGCAAGTTTCATTCATGGTGGATGATCTCATGCTTATGATGAACAAATTAATTCTAAGTGCTACATATTAAAGTATTTGCATCCATTACTCTATATTGTGTGTTTAAGTCCTTTAATTTATGTGTCGAGTCCCTCCTAACAAAATGTTGGAAGTTCATTCAACGCCCTTCTTTTCATAGAAATAGGTTAGGAATATTCTTGCTCTCTTTCACCTCTATTATCTTCTCCACTGTTGTAATTCACAGGGATAACTTGTTAGTGAATGAGGTAGCAGTCTCTTATTTTTTCCAGAATACAAATTGGAAAAGTCTAATTACTTCAACTAATTCCATCCAATAGTATACTTTGTCACCCTGTGTGTTTAGTGGAGAAGCTCCAATGGACAGAGGGGATCAATTGCATGGTTCCTCGACTTTGTTTCCAGTGTTAGCAATTTATTTTATTCTCAAGATGTATCCTTTATGATGGTCATTTGTCATCCTCTGTAATATCCCTAACCCAGAATATTCTTCAAACCCCAACAAAAACTCCAACCAAATATGTGCAAATGATATAATAACCCAGAAGTGATAAAATAACACTGGAACAACATATAATAATGTAAACCGGGAATATAAGCAGATATACAAGAAATGCAGCGAGAAATGCTAAGCCATTTTATTATACTGAGCAATAAATGAGTACAAGAAGTGATTAGACAAATGGCACCTCGACTTACACAAGGCAAGTGAAGAAATACTCTCAGAATGACAAGAATGACCTCTCTCCGTGGATGGTGTTGCTGTGCTGCTGCTGCTGCTAGAAAACAAATGATGATTTAGGGCCGCTCCTCTCCTTGGAAAAAGCTAAAAATTTGGATCCGGGCTCTACTCAAGAAACCTAGAAAAACCCAGAAAGTTTTCCTGGAATGGCCTCACACTGATCTGCGTCCCAGCTGTTGGAAAAATTCCATGCCGTTGCTGCTTCTGGAAATTGAATGAGGATTTGGGGCTGCTCCCCTCCTCAGAAAAGGTTGAAACTCTGGAATCAGACTCTACTAAAAAAACCCAGAAAAACCTAGAAAGATTGTCTGAAATGACCGACCCCCGATGAAACTACTGCTGAAATGCTGATGAAACTACTGCTGGAATGCCAATGGAAATACCTTACCCGAGCAGGCACTCGAAGTCCCCCGGGGCTAAGGGTGAGATCTCCGAACGGAGACACTCAATGCACTAAACAATGTTGCAGACTAGCTAAACAACCAGCGTGCTCTAAGTCGAAATGACTCTCACAAATGCTCATAACCAGAATGATCAAAATGAGGGGGCTCCTCTCTCCTTTATAGCTTTTGCCTCTCTCAATCCCAAGGCTTACCTCCTCCTGCGTGATTCCTCTCTTGCCACGTGTTTCTTCCCTCCTGCGCAGTCCCTCCATTTGTCTGTGTGGGCTCCATTTCTGCGTCCCCCTTTGGCCCCCTTGGCTCCCCTCTAAGTCACAACATTGTGCTACTAAGAAGTGACTTTTTATTCTAAAAGTGAGTTATGTCCCCCGTCCTCACTATTTTTATTTACAAATAACTATAGAAGGAAAAAAATTGAACAAAATCGAATATTCCAATTAGCCATGGCTAATTAGTAATATTACGTCCTCTCTCTTTGTGGTTTTCTTTTTGGGTGTTGTGCCTCACTAGGCCTTCTTGCTCGAGGAGTCTTCCTTTTACAATCTTCTCCACCTCTCTTTAGTGTGCTTGGATTTCTTTACAACGTTGGACATAGGTTCAAAATAGAAAGTTATGACGCTCTCTCCTCTGCCTTTGAAAGTCTAGTCCTTGTAATCACTGACCACATCTTCCAGTTGACAATCATGAAGAGATAAGTGACCTTTGGAAACAAACAGCTAGCATCCTCTTCTTGACTGAAGAAGTCTAGAGGCATCAATACGTGATTAATCAACTAGAAGATGAGCTTGATTGGATTCAACACTAACTTGCAGACATGCAATTCCAGAGAACTCCTAATGAAAACCAAAGCACTAGTAGCAGTGCCTTGTATGTCCCCTCAAACAAGATGTCCATTGATCCTCCTCTGTAAGCTATGTCTGTTCCATTTAAATCTATTTTATTTTGCAGCCAATTATGTTGAGTCTGCAATAACAATAGTTTTTGTATTAGGTATGACTGTAGTAGCAAACTTGATGTAAAATTTGAAACTCTTCTCAAAATTACGAAGTTCTCATATCTTGGAACACAATGTAAAACTTCCCAAGTATTTTGCTACATCCTCGCACAAAATCCAAATTTCCAGCCTTAGTGGATAGAGGCATCTTCTTCACATATTGACAAGACCCCATTGTGTACAATCCTTTTCAATTCTAGACAATTAACTTTCTAGTATTTGAATTAATGTCAATAACAGAAAGGAGGCAAATGGATGGAGCTCTATGACGTCTTTCCATTGTGACTGTTAGGGTTCGACTCTAGCCAACTGCTTTTGTTCTTTCGTCCTCCTAGGTCAACTTCTTCTGTCAATGGTAGCGTCCCCTCCTTTTGCAGGGTCAAATCATCCAATTTTTTTTTTTTGGGTTTGGATATTCGATGGATCACATGGCAGCAAGAAATCTGAAAGCGTCCGCTGCTTATGGTAAAGGTATTGTCACTTTTAAAGATGTGGTTAACTATGGATCTTGTTCTCTTCCTCTCTTTCAGGTGGTACATGGAGCCTCTGCGGTCACAGTTCCATTGGGGGCTGAAGCTATCATCAGAGCAATGTGTTTTATGAAAAATGGTTTAGTTTGTAGATTCAAGGGCCTCTAGCCTCATTTAGGTGATCTTTATTAGTGAATCTCAGAGAATTGGAAACCCCTTCTTTCTTATGATCTTAATATTTACCCTTTGGCTCATGATTTTTTTGTGGTGATTTTTGAAGAGTTGGAAGACATAGACACTACTTTTAATAATGGTCCCTGGTTGTGGGGAAGCGCATGCCTTTTGATGCAGTCATGGTCCCCTTCCTTCGATTCTCTTACAACCACAATTTATTCTGCTATACTCTAGGTCAGACTCACAAATCTACCCCTGCATCTCTGGAATTTATCTTTGCTTAAGGCAATTGGGGATGCAATTAGAGTCTTGCATCGTTGAAACCCCAAAACAAAAAATTATCTCAACCCCACATATGCCCAAATCTATGTGGAGATGGATTTTAACAAGGTTTTTCGAACATAACTAAATTTGACCAGCACAAATTACTTGCGGGTTCAAAAGCTTGACTACGAGAATATCCCCTTCTTGTATTGAGCATGTTATGAGACAAGGCATTCAATTAAAAACTACCCTAGAGCCATGAAAACTAGAAATTTGCAGATAACTCGGAAAAACAGTCAGAGCCCCAAACGGTGGGTAGGAACTTAGAGAGAACACTATATAGTTTATAAGGAAGAAGAACCCCAAGACAAGGTAGAGGACATGCAAGAGGTAAAAGATGGGCAAGAAGATGTGGAAGTCATAAAAACTCCACTGGACGCAGCTTCAGGAGAGGAACCTATTCAACAAATCCTTAAGAATAATGCATTTTGTCGTGTTTCTTCATAAAATAAGACTGAACAAGTAACTTCTTGCGCTGATTAGAGATGAGGAAGAGCCATTAAGGAGCCAAAAGGATGAAGCTACTAGTAGAAGTCATCGCCAAACAAGTGACCTGCCAGGTTCATCAGATAACATAGGATGGACTGGAAAAAAGGCGAAAACACCTCGCCAAGGAAAATGAGAAGCCAATTAAAGTTAAAGTGACATATAGTTAAGAATGGATGCAAACGTATTTTGATCCTAGAGGTATTTTGAAAAATATTTAACTAGAATAGGAACAAATTTTCTATGTTTTGGAGTTCTCAATCAAGGAATTGGATTGAACCTGTATGCTCAATCTCAAATCCTCAAGGAATTTTGGCGGGTCAATTTTAAAAGAATTGTAACAATTTTGGGCTAGGCTAGATCCCAGTGCTTTTAATATAAACTAAAATATTTTTTCTATTTAAAAAAATATTATGCACATATAGTAAATGTTGGGTCTAAAATGCGGATGCAAATTAGAGTTTAATTTAATGTCAACCCGAGAAGGTAAACTTAGAAGTGCCTATCTAAAATATATAGATCTAGAAAGATTTCTATTTTGTCGGAGATCTTATGGTTCCCTTACAAGAACACATGGATTTTAAGATTTCTTCCAACAATTAGAAT
>APFE030094735.1:53314-64130 GCA_000404065.3 Pinus taeda
CCAATCTCATTATGTGTCAATTTGATATTTGATTTAAAATTTTTCATTATAATGGATTGAGTCCACCCCGACAATGTGTCAATTTCATGGTTGATGTATAAGTTTTCATTATATTGGGTCGAGTTTGCCTACACTGCGTGTCAATAGACTAAGATTTTAGAATCACAATACTTTTAGCATTAAAAAAATTTACTCTTGGTATAATGACTCTTTATTTTTTTTGCTAAAGCAAGAGTCGTACCTTCTATTTCATTAAATCGAAAAACAAATTACATAAAATACAATAGTTCCAAAGGAACTGTGGGCCAAAGAAATATCAAACCACTTAAAGCCTAGGTCAGCGAGCTAAAGGCTTAAAAGCCGAGGCAAGGTCTCACAAACAAAACTACAAAACCCATGAAATACAAACAAAAGCTAAGACCATTCGATCCCCCCTTAGAGATCAGACGACTGAGGCTTAAATCAGGGCGAGAACATGCATCCACTTTAAAATTAGAAATGGACCCGATGAGGAAATAGGGGTTGTTCTAAAAGGATATCGCGTCCGAATAGGGGGATAATCCTCGAGCATGTAGTCCGCCTGAAATCCACCAATACCCATCATGAAGCGTAACAAGCATAGAAGATAATACACACCCGAACTTGCATACTTAACCTCGATCATCAAATCTCCTCGCCAGATCCAACGACTGAGGATAATATCACAAGACCTAAAAGCACGGAAAATGACCACGTGATAAATGCCCTGGACCCACCAACATGCACGCTTAATCTTGACCGTGGATTCGTCGTGCTTGATCCAATGGCTGTGGGACATACCGCACGCTCCAAAAGCACCGAGAATTACTGCGCGATGAGGGCGGTATTCCTTCCCGTCCCTTAGAGACGTGTTGCTTTATGAGTGGAATAGCTCCCAACTCCAAAAAACCGCTTTCAGCTTGAAGGCCTTGCGATAAACCAGAAACCACCCAACGAGTAGTCTTTCCACCACAGAAAGAATAACTAGGGTTTTTGATTCTGTGCGATAAACACCCTGTACCCACCAATGTGCTCGCTTAATCTTGACTGTAGAATCGTCGTGCTTGATGCAACAGCTATGGAACATATTGCACGCGCCAAAAGCATCGAGAATTACCGCGCGATGAGGGCAGTATTCCTTCCCGTCCCTTGGCCACGTGTTGCTTCGTGAGTGGAATCACTCCCAACTCCGAAAAACCACTTTCAGCTTGAAGGCCTTACGATAATCCAGAAACCACCCTACGAGCGGTATTTCCACCACAGAAAGAAAAACTAGGGGTTTGAGTCTGTCGAGAAAGCTAGGAATCTAGTCCCTCGCACCAACCCATCTCCTTGAGCGACTGAACCAAAGGAAGCTGAAAATTCCTCTGTCCAGCCGTCTATCTAAGAAACAACGTTTGCCAAGCAACCTCCTCCAGAGACTTCTATGTTTTTTCTTGCCAGGGTTGTGGAGGATGACAGTGACCTGCATCCCAAAAGTGACCTCACTTCGGAAATAACACTTCATAAATAAACCAAAACATTTCTCAATAGACCAAATCAATTAGACCCCGTCTCTGTGGCTCTGTTGCGAAACACCATTCTGTCTTCATCCGCATGATCTTGACACAATGCCTTTAATCTATTTTGAGGCATCTCTTGCCAACTCAACTCAACCCAGCTTTTGGTGCAGAGCACCCCTTGATTGGCCAGGAAGTCTGCCAATTTATTTGTCGTCCTTAACACATGGGTAAAACTCACAGTACGTAAGCCCAGGAGGTGAAACTGAATCCGTTGAAAGACTTGAAGAAACCTCCAGTGTTTTGAGACTTTTTCTGGCTCCGTGCCATAGCTGATTCTCTTGATCGAGTTAATGATTAACTCAAAATCAGCTTCAACTATTATATTCTGGAGATTATTCTGCTTCAAGGATTCTAAACAATGCTCAAGAGCCATTAATTCTGCCATATTATTTGTTGCTCTTCCCAAATGGCAATGGAAAATAAAAAGGATACAACCATTCTCATCCCTTAACACCCCTCCAAAGCCAGCAATACCCAGGTTTCCTTTTGAGGCCCCATCAATGTTGTATTTCAAAAAACCCTGTGAGGGGGATGCCAGTAATCCTGCCTAGTGTCCAGTTCATTACCTTCCTATCCAAGCCCTGTGGTATAAGCCCCTGCATACCCAATTGAAGAAGTATATGCATTTTAGCTTCTGAAGGTGGATTCTTTGGGGAAGTTCTCACAATAGTACCTACTGTCTCCTTAAGCTGTCTTAAGATCTGCTCAAAAATGCGTTGGGAGGAACTTTTTTCATTTTTGAAGATTCTGTTGTTCCTTTCTTTCCAGAGATTCCATATTATGAAGCTTGGCGTTAAATCCCAAGCTGAGCAAAGAAATCCATAATCAGAGAAGTTTCGTCTCCAGTTATTTAGGGTGTTGATAATGCTTCCTTTGTCCTTGTTTGTTTGTTGGAAAATAGTGGCAAAAGTATCCCACAAAGTAGAGGTGAAAATACAATCATTGAGAAGGTGCTCCATTGTTTCCTCTTGGGCCTCACAGAGTTGGCATTTGGAAGGGCCTAGAACACTCCTCTTCCAAATGGTTTCCCAAGTCAGAATTTTCTTATGATGAACCAGCCACATGAAGAGTTTGATCTTCATCCATCCTTGATGCCTGCATAGGTTCTGCCTAACCCTGTCCGGTACATTGGAGTCCAGCTCAAAGAGTTTGCGTTTTGCCTCCTTAATATTGAAGGTACGTTCATTATTGTTACCCCATCTAAGTTGGTCATGCCTACCTGTCACTAAAATTTTCCTTTGGTCCAACATTTTCAGAAGTGCCTCAGCTTTTGCTTTCAAGGGGCTATCATCCTTGTAATCTATATTCTTCCAGGTTCTCCATTTTTCTTCACTATTGGTTTTATCCAAAAAATATTTTACCCTAAGAAACCATTTGGTATCAATTTCTTTCTTGAGGTCCAGAAAGTCCTCTCTTAACAGTGTAGGTTCTTGTTGCCATTTATCCTCCCAAAACAAAGCAAGATCTCTCTCTCTGATTTCCTAGAAACTATTTTTTTGTAACAAGCTTCTATTCTCCCAGGCCTTATTCCAGATGTGTGAGCCTTTTATGATGCCATTCATCCTTATGTGATCATTGTCTTGCCAAGTGCTGGCATATTTTTCTTTCTAGATACTAGCCCACTGAGCCTTTGGATCTTTTACCCAATGCCACCATAAATTGGCCCCTAAGACTTTGCTTAGTACTTCTGGATCGTCCAATCCAAGACACCCATGATATTTAGGTTTGCAAATCTTATCCTAGGCTACCAAGGCCCATTTCTTTCTCTGCTCCCCCTTGCCCCAAAGAAAGTCTCTTTGAATGGTTCTAAATTGTTGCAAAACTCCTTTTGGAGCTGGAAGGGCTGATAGCATGAAGACGAGGATAGATTGAAGAACAAATTTTGTAAGCACTAACCGACCAGCCAAGTTTAAAGATCTCGTAGTTCATTTCTTGATTTTATCCTTCATCTTGTTAATCACCGGCTCCCAAATGCTCTTGTGCAAAGGTTTATCAGTTAGAGGAATTCCCAAGTATTTGGAGGGAAGGACATCCCTTTGAAAGCCTATAATTCTGGAGATATTTCTTTGAATAACAATATTGGTATTAAAGAAAAAAATCTTAGATTTGGAGAGATTGACTTCCATACCTATAGCCATGGAAAAGTCACATAGGATTTGTTTATAGGCTAGAGATTCTTTGACCATGGGGATTCCCTGCAGTATGGTATCATCAACAAATTGTTGATGGGACAAATCCAGTCTCAGAAAGTTGGAGCCCCTTGATGTTGCCAAATTCTTTCGCATGCTTGATTGACCGACCAAGTCCTTCCATCATGAGGATGAAGAGAAAGGGAGAGAGCGAATCTCCCTGCCTGAGGCCTCTTGAAGGAGTAAAAGTCTTGGAGGGAGACCCATTAACTAGAATTGAAAAGCTAGAAGAAGTCACTAGGGCCATGACCCATCTTACCCTATTATGATCAAACCTAAAAGCTATAAGGACCTTCTTGATATAGGTCCAATTCAGCTTATCGTAAGCTTTGGCTAGGTCCAATTGCATGATCATGCCAGCCTTCCTGTTGCTTAACAATGAGTGCACCACCTCATGCACTTGAATGATATTATTGAGAATTTGTCTGCCCTCCACATAACCAGATTGTTCCACAGAAACTAGAATAGGAAGAAGTGGTTTGAGTATATTGGCAACAACCTTATAAATTATCTTGTACACCACATTGCACAAAGCTATGGGTCTAAACCTATCTGGAGTTTGAGCATTGTCCTGTTTGGGGATTAAGGAGATGAAGGAAGTATTGAGCACCTTCAAAATGGTTCTATTCATTCTGGAATCCTCCACCACATTCAAAATGTCTTGTTTAACAATGTTCCAACAAGCTTTAAAGAAATCCACATTGAAACCATCAGGGCCTGGCACTTTACCATTCTGCATTTCTTTGATGACCTCACTAACCTCCTCTTCAGTCACTGGCCTATTAAGATTGAAGTTATCCTCTCTTGTTACAAGCCTAGGTATATGCCTTGTTAAGTCCTTGATAGAATGATCTCTGTCTGAAATGGTTTCCTTTGCTATACCTCGAAAGTGCTGGACTAACACAGTTCTATATCTTCATGAGAATTAAGAAGATGACCTCCCTCGTCCTTGATCGAAGCGATCCTATTATGATATCTGTTCGCCATGATGGATCTATGGAAAACTCTAGTGTTTCGCTCCCCTTCTTTTAGCCATTGAACTCTAGATTTTTGTCTCCAAAATATTTCCTCTTGTTTACATAAATTCTCCGAGTCTTGATTATGTTTGGTAACTTGATCATTTCTGACTTTTTCAAAGCCATCCTTGATAAGGGCTTGATTGAGTTCCTGCATTTTGTCTTCAACAGCTTTTTTCGCTTCAAAAATATTGCCAAATTCATTCTTGTTCCAGTCTTTATGTCTGAGCTTGATGTGCTTTAGTCTTTTGTGTAGCATAAACATTCTTGTACCCTAAATATGCAGATCTTCTGTCCACCATTTTGCAATGTTGCTGATGAAATATGGGTGGGTGAGCCAGATGTTCTCAAATCTAAAAGGTCTATTCTTGGGGGTGCCAATGCCCTGAACCTCAAGTTGTACAGGCCAATGGTCCGAGCCTCCAAAGGGGAGAATTCTTGCTATCATTTCCTTGTCGGTGAGCATAAGGTCTTCTAAGATTATGAATCCGTCTAACTTTGAGGCTACTTGAGACTCTCCTCCTCTTTTATTGTTCCAAGTAAAGAGGCCATTACTCATATCCATGTCAACTAGCTTCATACTATCTATAAAATTTTGAAATGCTATGGAGTCTTTGCTTAAAGTTCTAGTTCCTCCTTTTTTCTCCGAAAGTGATTTGATCATGTTGAAGTCCCCACCCATGATCCATGGTACTCCTACATGTCTATCTCTTAGATCCACAAGAGATTCTAGAAACCTGAGTTTATCATCCATTCTTTGAGGGCCATAAACATTTGTGAGCATATAAGTCTCCCTATCTCCCACAGGTTGAATAACCACTGATAAATAATTCCTAGATGCCTCAACATCTATTATGCCAAGCTTTTGGGGGTTGCAAAGAGTGAGTATGCCACCTGCTGTATTATCTGCTTTAACTTCTAGAAACTCAAATCTATTGAGCCATTTGTTGTGAATCTCTTTTATTTTTTGAATGGAACATTTAGTTTCCTAGATAAAGATCATTTCCGGAGCTTCTTGTTTCATTCTATTGCTAAGTATTCTTTGTTTTCTTTTACTACCTAGACCTTTGATATTCCAAGATGCGAACTTCATTATTAAAGATTTGTAAAGGAGTAACTGGTTAGGTCTTTCATCTTACCTGAATCTATCATTAGCTTTCCACATTCCATCAATAACAAGTTCTGTTTTTTTCTGCCTCTTTTCTTTCCTGGGTTTCTAAGAGTTAATCCTGGTGTGGTTTTCATAGTTTTCACACCTTCGTTGTCCTGCCTTCCATTGTTTCTTTGCCTTTCCAGCCCTTTAGCCTACATTTTCCATAGGAACAACTGTTGTACTCTTCTTGAGGTACTGAGTCTACTTGTCCCATGGTTCCCTATTTCAAGAACCCTTCCAGATCTAGGTGTTCTCTATCAAGAATCTCCTGTAGTTCATGATCCTCCATTTCCATCTCACTCTAGGTCATTTCTTGGTCCATCTCAAGTTCTGCATCGCTCAGCATAGTCTCTTTCTGTTTATTAGTATCCTGTGTTTGTTCCCTATCTTCTTCTTTCTCCTTCTCTCTTGGGCTTCCTTCCATTACCTGATCTATTTTTGTTATTTCTTCCTCTTCTACGAGAACTTGGAACCTATTCAGACTGGCTTGTTGCCCTCCTATTTGCTATTGCTTTTGCCCCCTTTTCCTCTATATTCCACTTTGTGAAAATTTTCAGTATCTTTCATTGTGGTTGCTTTACTTATGTTCTCTATTTTACTGGGAGGGAAGTCTCTAAATAGGTGCCCATGCTCATGGCACCTACGACATTTGAAGGGAATATGTTCTACTGTTTGCACCCATTCTTCATAAAAAACTTCCAATATGACCTCATCCAGTAGAGCTCCAGAGAGATCCATCTCCACACATATTCGTGCGAAGGAAGTGTATTTTCCCCTTCTGGTGGCCTCAGAGGCTTTGACAAAACGCCCTAGTTTATTTCCTATGGTAGATAACGATTCCGTTTGCCAGTAATCAAGAGATAGGGAGTAGAGTCTTACCCAAACTGGGACCAAAGTGAAAGTCTCTCACTCTGGGACAAAATTCATCATCCACAACCGCATGTAGAGGCCTGTTACAATGTAGAAGTAGGGTCCTCCTTCAAACACCCCGTCTTTGTCCTCAATATTTGTAAATACCATAGTGAAGAAACCCTTTGACCCAAGATGTAGGTCTATGCTTCCTTTTGGTTTCCAGTGGTATTAAATCTACGCTTGCAATGCCTTTTCAATGGGCCATAATCCCATGAATTTAAAAATGATAGCATAGGTCCGCATGTGGTCCCTATGCGCCTGCAGAGCAGGATCATTTAAAACTACTCTGGGAGTGACCTTAGCCTTGGGTTTACATGGCCCCTTTTGCGCCTTGTTTTCTGCTCCCTGTTTCTTGTCTTCTTCCTCATTGTCTTTTGTGCTATTTTCGTCCCTTGGTTTGGTAAAATCTTGATCCTCTTCCATGTTCCTTCTCCCTTCTCCTGAAGGACCTCTGACAGATTCTATTGGTTTCTTACCTCGGCTGGCCACTGCTTGCCTGTAGGAGGGAGTGAAGCTCCCCCCTTTGAGTGCCTCCATGGAGCTCAGAAACCTGAAACCATAGCTCTTCTTCCGCGTCCTTTGTCCACAGTCCCCTAATTTTTCCTACATTCGGTATAATGACTCTTTCATTTAGGTGTTCATTTGAAAAAAAAATTAGTCATAAATTTTTGCCACAATGTCATGGTTGAAATATGTTGAAAACTTAAGGTTTTTTGTAGTGATGATATTTGATTTAAATTCCATGGCTGAAAACATGTCAAAATTTTAAGGTTTTTCTAAGTCATGATATTTTATCTTTAATGCAATGGTTGAAAACAATTATAATTATTTTTTCTTTAACACCATGGATGCAAATTGTTGGAATTTTAAGGCTTTTCAGAGACGTGATATTTTATTGTTAATGCCATGCCTAAAAATCTCGTTGAAATTTTAAGCCTTTTCAGAGACATGATATTTCATCTTTAATGCCATGCTTGAAAATAGTTGGATTTTCAAGATTTTTCAAAGTCATGATATTGGATCTTCAACGTCATTATAAAAAATGTTGAAAATTTACCCCGGAAAAAAATGACATTATTCCAGCGTCAACAATTTTCATTATGAAGGTGTTTTTTGCATTAAAAAAAATTGGTTTTCACTGCCATTTTTAAATATATTGGAAATTTACCCCAGTTAAAAAAAAAAAAAGAGCCGGAGTGTTGATGCAACATCAATACTTTTAGTTTTTGGGCAATTTTTTCATGTTTTTTTGGGGTTTTTTGGCTAGAATTCTCGTTTTGAGTTTACAGTTCTCGTTTGATAATTTACTTTGTTTACAAAGACAATAACTTTCTATTATGAAAAAGTCTAAAACCATGCCTATTTGTTATACAAATAGGAGTTGAAGGAATTCTACAAGGGATAAGTTCCTTGTCTAGCCCATTGGAGTTAAGAAGTGGATGCAAGTAGTAACCATTAAGCCCTAGACAAATCCCCATGTTAAGCACAAATCCCCATGTAAATCCCTAGTTAATAAGTTATATTTCTATTATCCACTAGACCCTTTAATTATATTTGTACTCTCTAGCTCCTATATATATACTAAGGAGACTTGGTTTTAGAATCATCTCATTCTTGTATATTTGTATTGTAAAAGAAGGCCCCCCTTAAAGAGACTTATATTTTATACTTATCTATTGCATAGGGCATGGAGCTTCTTCTCTCTTTATTTAAATTTAGGTTATTTTGTTATTTGTTGCTTGACAACAAGGGTTTTAACACATTCAAAATGAACACGGCCATTATCTTCTACATCATCCCCAACCCTGATTCCTTGGACTTGTATAGTGTATGCTTCTATTCTACCTTTCCCATGATACCGTAGCAGTATAGCATTCCTCCTATTTGCATTCTAGAACCTTTACGAAAAGTTGTTCTGAGCATAGAGATAAGAACTTAAAACCAATGGATTTTAATAGGTTTGAATATAGATGAACTAGTTGGGTGGTTATGCCACTTCACTAAATCAATGAATGCTTCAACTCGAGAAAAAGTAAAGAATAGTGAAAATTAAGTTTTCACCAAAAAGAGCAATGGACATAAAGAAAATTCCTATTTCTAGAGACAATCTTCGAAAATTCCATTTTCCATATACAAACAAAAGACAAGCTTCATTGTGTACAATTGCCTATTTTAAATAATGTTTCTTTCTTTAAGTCATTAGCAAGCCAGAACAACAAGGCAAAACATATTGTGATCAATGAAATTTTTTAGAGGTGGTACTTTTGAGCTTACATAAAACAATGGTGTCAACTTCACGAACAACTTGGAAAGTCATGCCTAATGTCACATCCTCTTACAAAATGTCATGTTGGACTACTTTGAAGCAACAAAAACCATTTCAAATTTAATCATTTTTTACATAACATCATGCTTAACCATGTCTATTTCCTATTGGAAAAGTCAGAGTGGCCCACACATAGCCAAATGGAGAAGTTATCTAGTCTACTAAATCAAATAAATTCACAGCACAACAAGTTTTCATTTTTTACAATTTATGGCTTTATTGTTACATCTATGCCCTAATTGCACTTGTCAAAGATAGTTTTGTCATGTGTTCGTTATATAGACACAACATATACTTTAATTATTTTGATGCTACTCATCAAGGTAAATTTTAATGTGTATAATTGAATTCCACCACTGGTTTCAAGACTTCTTTCCTTTTCTCTTACATTAGTTCAATTAAGGTCATGCCATGAGGCTCCTTTCCCTTTCTCTTAAATTAGTTTAATTAATATCATGCCACGAATCATGACTAAAGGAGTGATGTGATAGGTGTTGCTCATGAAATGAGTTATATCATTTCAATTATTTCATATATTTCTTATATCCACATTATTAATACCACTTCCTAGCTGTACCTATATTAGGCGTTTAACTTTTATTATAGTGTACTTAACTTCGAAACTTTAGAGAAATCACCTTAAATATAGTGCAAATATTAGGAACACAAGAGAAAAGAGAGATATTTAACCCTAATAAATATAGCTTTGATAATAAAAAAAATTGAGAGCTATGTTCACATACCTCCAAGAGAAATATTCCAAATACAATAATGATCCTCAACAAAATATTACATAATCTTCTACCCGATATATGAGTATCTACAAAGAATCCTAACTACTAATGGGCCCGCTTATAATGAGAGTATGCTAGCTAGTCTAGGCCTTATTAACAAACATGACCATTTTTACATGGGTTGTACTTAATGAAGGTAGCATCGTACATTAGTAAAGCCCTAAATGAGGGGGTTAAGGGTTAAGGTTTAGGACTGGCTCCTCATCCCTGATATGGCCCCCTCGCCTTTTGGAAGTAGAATTGTCCTCAAGGTGCGATAATTATTGTAGAATCATTATCAATTCCCATGTGGCATATTGGTTGCATATCTTTCCACCAGATCAATACTTTCCTAATCATGCACCAACACAACTAACACTCTTTGGTATCCATTAGTGCTTATGGTTATAGCCAAATGACACCTTTTTCATCAAGTTTTTGTAGGTTGGTCTACACTTTTCAATTTGATCCCATGACCTCCTCAAACAAAACACATGATTGACTAGATGAATCTTGGAGTGTCTTGGGAGAGCTAGTTTGTAAGTGACCTAGCCAATGCATTGCACAATTTGACAAGGAAAATGGAACTTAGAAGTTAGCTTATGGGGACCTTTATCTTTGAGTGATTCCATCCCCTTTAGCAAAAGAACATTCCGATCTATGTTGATCATCTTGTTGTTTCATTTGATTTTTCACCATAACCAAGATGCCTTTGAGGATGTGAATTGTGGTTTCTCTTA
This sequence comes from Pinus taeda, assembly GCA_000404065.3. Taxonomy (NCBI): domain Eukaryota; kingdom Viridiplantae; phylum Streptophyta; class Pinopsida; order Pinales; family Pinaceae; genus Pinus; species Pinus taeda. The sequence goes on from APFE030094735.1 coordinate 64,004, forward strand.
TATGTGTTGAAATTTGTAACTAGGTTCGGCCTTCATAATATTGTATGTACTATAGGTCTTATGTGTTTGATGTAAAAAGAATAATAATTATTATTATTATTTAAAAAAATTATTATTATTATTATTA
>APFE030094735.1:64150-74713 GCA_000404065.3 Pinus taeda
GGATTTCACGCTCAAGTTTATTTTTGTTCTAGGTCAAAGCACCCATTGAGTTCTTCTAGGTTTTGTCATAAATTCAATATTTCATAAGAGTCATTGTCATATGTATTAGACCCTATTGGGCAATTTGTAACAAGTCAAAAGAATTTATTTTGAGTCAAAAGTGTCAAAATACCCCTCCAAGACCAAGTCGGCCTAATTAGGGTTATTTGTCATCCTTGGAAGCCTATATATAAGATACCATTCAACCTCAATTGGACATTAATTCTCTCATTTGATCAAGGAACCAAGAACAAAGAGCAAAAGGCAAGCAAAGGACTAGAAGGAAGAAGGAAGACAAAATTATGATTTTCTCTCTCTCTCTATCTCTCGCACATGCAAAAAAAGGCTAGGGTTTTTTCAACTACAAGGTCAAAGTTTCTAAAGAAGCAAAGAAGGGGTGAAATCTAAGGAAAGAAGGTAATCTTGATCACCTACAAGCCTTTTAAGTAGAAGCAGCCCAAGCAAAGGAAGGAGGAAGCCTAAAAATCCCTAATTCATCTACATGTGTGAAGTTGTAGCTTGTTGCAGGGGGGAGAAGATTTCATATTTGCAGCGAGGACTGAAGTTTGTAGCTAGGAGTTGAAGCTGTGCATTTGGAAGAGATTTGACTTGGTTTGACTTGGTAAGAAGAAGCACATCCTTAAGAAGGTTTGACTTGGTCTTGGTCTAAAGGTCTTGGAATTCATCATTTGAAGAATTTATAAGACGAGAAGAGATTTTTGTGGGTTTTCCTCTCTAGGAGAGGTTTTGGCCCTGGCTAGCAACCTATATCTTGTGTTCTTATGTCTTATTGATCTTCATGTTTTGGTAGTTGTTTGATGATAAGAACAACATAATAATAAGAGAAGAGGAAGCTAATAATAGGGAAAAGTAAAAGAATATCACAAGAAATTATCAAGTCAAAGAGAAATCACTTCAATTGTAGCCCTATTGGTTTCTCAACATCATATTAGAGCTAAGGATGACAAAGGGCATAATGAAGATCACTACATCCCTGAAGAAGTCATTGAAGTTCTCATTGAAGCAATTTTATATGATGACAAAACATCTCAAAAAAGGCTCAACGTATTCAGGGATTTCTTATTCTCTATCAAGAACTATATGACCGAGACCTTCACTACAAAGGATTTGAATGAAGGACCATTCCCAACACTTGCAATTACTTTTGAATATGACAACATATGGGTGATTGACAGTGGAGCATCTACACACATGACAAGTGAACATGGACAACTAAATACCCCATCAAAAGGAATATCTTCTCATTCAACCAAGCTTAGAGATAAAAACATCTATGTAGTGAGAGGAATTGGATCAACCACGTTGGAGCAAGAAGATGGAGGAAACATACATCTCAACAACATCCTATATGTCCCAGATTTGAAGAAAAAATTACTTTCAATTTCTTGCTTAGAAGAAAAAGGAGATAGAATTTCTTTTGTTGATGGAAAAGTTATGGTATGGGGTAAGGGCTCTAGCATTAATAATGAAAAAATAATTGGAATTTGTGAGGGTAGACTCTACAAGTTTCTTACACCTTTCTCTTAATCCTTGGTTCACCTTGAAATCAATCCATGTGAACTTTGGCATAGAAGGTTTGGACACCTTCATTACAAAATCTCATGATCTTTAAAATCAATGGTGAATGGCATCCCTGAGCTAAAGGAGGAGCATGAAGGAATTTGTAAGGGATGCACATTAGGAAAAAATGTAAAGAAATCATTTGGAAGTAGTGGTTCAACATCTAAATAAATTTTGGATCTCATTCACTCTTATGTTTTTTCTCCTATGGCTACAAAGTCTCTTGGAGGTCATCTATACTATGTATCTTTCATTGATGTCCACCCAAGAAAGAATTGTATTTATCTTCTTAAGTCCAAGGATGGAGTATTTGTTAAATTTCAAGAATTCAAGGCAGAAGTAGAGAATCTTACAGAAAGGAAGATAAAAATGTTAAGATCTGACAATGGATGGGAATACACATCAAAATAACTAATTTCTTTATGTAAGTAGGTTGGAATTAAGAGGGAGATGATAGTTCCATACAACCCTGAACAAAATGGAATAACAAAAAGAAAGAATCATACAATTGAATAATGTATTAGAGCTATGTTAGATGACCACAAATTACCTCATTTTTTTGTGAGGTGAATCATCCAAAACAACATTGTATATTCAAAACCGATGTCCTCATAAGATACGTGAAAACATGACTCCAAAAGAAGCATTTACCGGAAGAAAACCTCGTGTAGACCATGTTCGAATATTTGGCTTCCCTGTCTACATTCACATTCCTAATGATAAGAGGTAGAAATTAGATCCTGCAAGCATGAAGGGCATATTTGTTGGTTATAGTGCCTCGTCAAAGGCATATAAAATCTACATTAAGGAAGGTCACCGAATTGAATTAAGTAGAGATACAATTTTTGATTAGAACGTTACCTAAAAGAAGTCTAAAGGCATCCCTATTAATTCTGATGATGAAGATCTACCAATATTTGAAGAATGCCCAAGGGAAGAAGATATTATACCTATTTATGAAGAAAAATGTCCCAATAAACATGTGCAACAAGTCATAATCCCTAAATCTTGTAAGAGATCTGTTGGGTTAATATATACTCTTTAAGAAGCAGAAGGACATGCTGCAATTAAAGGAACACTTAGGGAAAGTAAAAATCCAAAAAGATATTCAGGGTATGCAACCTATATGACAAAATTGATTGAAGCATAACCATCCTCTTTTAAAGAAGCTGTCAAACATCAAGAATGGAAAGATTCTATGAAAGAGGAATATCAATCTATAATGAAAAATGGAGTTTGGGAAATTGTTCCTAGGTTAAGTGACAAATCTATTGTAACTTCTAAATGGCTCTACAAAATCAAACATGCAGCAGATGGAAGTATTGACAAGTAGAAGAAAGGTTTGTGGCTAAGGGTTTATCTCAATAGGAAGGCATCAACTATGAAGAAACATTTGCTCCTACAACCAAATACACAACAATAAGATCATTAATCTCTTTGGCAACAACTATGGGATGGAACATCCATCAAACGGATGTCAAGAGACCTTTCCTAACTAGTAATATGGATAAGAAGTATATACTGAACAACCCTTGGTATTCGAAGTACATAGTAAATAAACTCATGTTTGTAGGCTGAAGAAGGAACTTTATGGCCTTAAACAAGCCCCAAAGGCTTGGTATGCTAGGATCGATACATATCTACAAAGGATTAGTTTTTCAAGAAGTTATAGAGATTCAAATATTTATATCAAAGTAGTGAAGGATGAACCAGTGATCATTCTTCTATATGTCGATGACTTACTCACAATAAGTGTGGAAAGCCATATTCAAGAATGTAAGAGAAAATTGGTAGCAAAATTCAATATGAAGGATATAGGGCTTATGCATTATTACTTGGGTTTGGAAAAAACCCAACGAAATATATATAGATCAAAGAAAGTACATAATTAAGATGCTCCAAAAGTTTGGCATGATGGATAGAAAACCAATGAAAACTCCCATGATCAGCAATTTGAAGAGATTGAGAAGTCCAGAATCAAGCCTCATAGATCCTACAAGTTCTAAACAATTGGTTGGCTCTCTGATGTATCTTGTAAATACTCATCTGGATATTTTTTTTTGCAGTGCATATTCTCTGTCAGTTTCAGATGGAGCATAGACATGACCAATGGATAGCAACCAAACATATATTGACATATCTACGAGGGACAATAGATTACTGCCTTAAGTATGATGGAAAGAACAATATCCATCTAATGGGATATACTAATTCAGATTGGGGAGGAAATGACACTGATGGAAGAAGCACTACTAGAGGATGTTTTAACTTGGGATCCTCTATGATCTCATGGATGTGTAGAAAGAAAGAATCAGTTTCTTTAACTAATGTTGAAGCTGAATATATCTCAACATGTGAAGTTGGTAGAGAAGTTGTTTGGTTAAGGAAGTTTCTATATGATTTGTTTAAAGGATCGATGGACCCTACAATTATACATTATGACAACACAAGTTGCATACGGTTGTATGAAGATCCCATACTCCATGCAAGATAAAAACATATAAGCAACAAGTATCATTACATACGAAAATTGGTGCAAGATGGGACGGTACAACTACAATATATCTCCACATATGAGAAGGTAGCTGATATTTTGAAAAAATTTCTTCCTAATAAGAAGCTTATGTATTTAAGATGGTTGATATTTCCTCCCTAGTTGAGAGGGAGAGATAGACACATCATTCTTGCCTTCACATTATGAAGAAATAATGGAGGATTGGGAAAGCGTCTGAATACCATTACTCTTTGAGGATGTAGTAGCGAATCTAATAGGTAAGAATAGTCGAAGAGGAAATTCCTTGAGGATCTGTAAATCCAAGACAAGAATGGTCCTAAAATGACATACCTTGTGAAAATCCGGATGGGGTATGTGCCTTGAGAGGCAATGATGAAGGTGTCCATAAGTCATTGTCTCCCCAAAACCGTGCTCTAATATAATGGAGAGATAGAGTTGTTAGTTAAGGCCCTGCTAGATGAAAATGTTGGTTGATATGATGAGACACACTGACATTATAAGCTGAAAAAATAACTTATGATATGGATTACCAATCCGACTCTTCTTATGAGATCTCTTCAATACGAGAATGTCCTTGTACCAGTATGAATACCTCCCTAGTTAGGAGGTTGTGTTGAAATTTGTAACTAGGTTCGGTCTTCATAATATTGTATGTACTCTTGATCTTATTTATTTGATGTAAAAAATAAAAATTATTGTTATTATTATTATTTTTATAGCATGGATTTCATGCTCAAGTTTATTTTTGTTCTAGGTCAAAGCACCCATTGAGTGCTTCTAGGTTTTGTCATAAAGTCAAGAGGTCATAAGAGTCATTGTCATATGTATTAGACCCTATTGGGAAATTTGTAACAAGTCAAAAGAAAAATTTTTGAGTCAAAAGTATCAAAATACCCCTCCAAGGCCAAGTCAGCCTAGTAGTGAAGAAGTCAGCCTAATTAGGGCTATTCTTCATCCTTGGAAGCCTATATATAAGATACCATTCGACCTTAATTAGAAATTCTTTCACTCATTCAATCAAGGAAGCAAGAACAAGAAGCAAAAAGGCAAGTGAAGGAATAGAAGCAAGAAGGAAGACAAAATTTTGATTTTCTCTCTCTCTATCTCTCACATGTACGAAAAAGTCTAGGGTTTTTGCAGCTACAAGGTCGAAGTTTCTAAAGAAACAAAAAAGGGACGAAATCCAAGGAAAGAAGGTAATATTGATCACCCACAATCCTTTGAAGAAGAAGTAGCCCAAGTGAAGGAAGCCTAAAAATCCCTAATTCATCCATATGTGCGAAGTTGCTGGGGGCAAAGATTTTAGATCTGCATGGAGGGCATAAGTTTGTAGTTGGGAGTCAACGTTGTGCATTTGGAAGAGATTTAACTTGGTTTGAACTAGTAAGAAGAAGAACATCCTTAAGAACGTTTGACTTGGTTTTGGAAGGGCCTTGGCCTTGGTCTAAAGGTCTTGGAATTCATCATTTGAAGAATCTATAAGAAGAGAATATATTTTAAGTGGGTTTTCCTCTCTAGGAGAGGTTTTGGCCATGGCTAGCAGCCTACATCATGTGTTCTTGTGTACTATTAATCTTCATGTTTTGGTAGTTGTTTGATTATAAGAACAACATAATAATAAGAGAAGAAGAAGTTAATAATAAGGAAAAGTAAAAGAATATCACAAGCAATTATCAAGTCAAAGATAAATCGCTTCAATTTTAGCCTTATTGATTTCTCAACAGTATGAAGCATTATATTTAATACATGAACCTTAGATGCGGTTAGTACATAGGATTTTATTGATAGAAGGTTTTAGCCATAAACAACTTCATATGATGTCATTTCGGTAGTTCTGTGAAAAATGGTATTATACCACCATTTGGCCAAGGGAAGCCAATGTGCCCATTGGTGTGGCTTTTCAGAAGTAAAGAATCTCAAATAGGCTTTGAAGAACTTGCTGATCCCTTCTATTTGACCATGAGGATGACAAGCAAGTGCTTGTGTCAAATTGTGTACCTTGAGGTTAATAGCTCCTGCCAAAATTTGTTAGTGAATGTAGAGTCTCAATACAAGACAATGAAAATGGGCATATTATATCACTTAAATATTTTACCCATGAAAGCTTTGGAAACCGAGGAAGGAGTGAAAGCATGAGCTAGGGCACAAAAATGATATAATTTTGAGAGATTATCAACCACCACCACGATCATTGATTTGTTTCCAGTTTTGGAAGTCCCATGATAAAATCCATTGAATGTCCATCCATATCTATGTTAGGATTAACAAAGGTTGCAATTCCCTTGGTATCTCAACTGTCACTTCCTTATTTATTTGGAAAGCATCACAGGATGTTATGAACTCTTGGATTTCATGCTTTCTCAGAAAAATGAATGCTTAATTATTTCACAATTGTTGTGAAAAAGGGTGACCTGCAACCAATGATAAATATAGCTCTTGTAATTGTTTTAGGGTTGAAACTTTTGCCCGAAAAATGTGCCCTATATACAAAAATGTATCATGTTTCCCTGTATAGGTTTTAGGTGGGTTGGGATCTATCTGAAGTTATTGGATGAGCTGCCTTAGAGTATTATTTGCTAGTCATTCTCCATGGGCTTTGTCGAGCCAGCTTGGACTTGGTCATGAGAAGGAAAGGATTGACCGACCACAAGGAGAACACTCTGTAGTAGAGGTCTTTACAAAACCTCCCCACAAAAAATTTATACATTCTTTGTTTATACTAGAGGTTGCTAATGGATGTGAGTTGTTGGAGGTTCTTAACTAGCGAGCCTTAATTAATAGCATGCCTTAATGATTTTGAGAAATGAATGCGCCAAGATTATGTAATAAGGTGCATCAATGATTGTTATTATCATATAATACTAAAATGTCATATTTTATTTTTAAAATATTAAAATGTGTACAAAAAGACACACCAAATCAAGTTAAATTGGTGCATCATTAAAAAAAAAAAACTAAAAATCTTTACAAGTGTAGTTGAAAATACACACAACACCTGTGCATATATATAATGTGCCACATGCTTGAGCATTAAAATTTTAAATTTTCATTTAAAAAAACTAACATGAAGAATTAATTAATTCCAGTGGTCCAAATGCATTAGTGCATCCATTAGGCACATTGTAAAGGGTAAAATATTTTTTTTTTTACCAAACTAAATTTCATTATCACATTTATTTTCGTGTTTCCAACTAGTCACATAAGTAGTGATGCTCACCCTTCATATATGACAACTCCATTTTCAATGCTCTATAGAGTTGCTTTCTTGGTTGATAGCTTTGTTGGTTAGTTCAATTCATTTTCAAGCTTTGGAAAATCGTGCACATGTTAGTTTTGTTTTTTCTCCATGAGGCAAACTAAACCACTTTGGTTGGAAAGGGTCTAGATAATGGCTTGTTACCTCCTTATTTTTAATTTCATTGTGTTAAAATTTACATCGAGGCTTAAATTTAACCAATTTTTTATTTTTATTAAATTAGGTGAGGTGCACTTTATGGGTTCAACTCGTACTAGATCCTTTGATGGTGCTTCTTGCAAATTTCCAGGAAGCACGAGTAGCATGGGGTGTTATGTAGCATAATGCACCAAAATTATTCTAAAATATTTTGTGGTTTCATCTTAGAAGATGCAACAATGTGCATATTAATGTGTTTTGTAACAACAAGTGCACCGATGCTTTATAAATTACAACAATCCAAATTGATGGTGCATATATTTTTACCTTATGCATCAATGTCCACATTGGTGTGTTTTTTGAAGCTATGTATTGGTTACACCTTATTTGTTGTCTTTGTAGGTTTTCCATTATATAGCTATGCTTATCTCTTGGTGAGAGTGATAATAAGAGGATTTGTGCAGCAAGGTGCATGCAAATCTTACAGTGCATTACACACTTGCAAGTTTTGGGTGGCTCAAATAGTTTGAGTGCCCTACCTTTTGACTGAATGAGATTATGAGGACATGGAGACCACGAGAATAAAAAAATGTACTAAAGGGGTAGATAGTATCATTAATCACCTTAATGGATATTTATCTCTTAACAAGACTCCCAATTTGTGGGGGATGGCCAACCTTCATCTGAGATTAGACACAAGTAGGTCAATGGATTAGTTGGTTAGCTATTATTTTACAAGTTTAGAAGATTAGGAGGGAATTTAACTATATATCCTGAAGATTTGTGACCTAATGACATGAGAAGTGGTTATCATGGAAACAAAAATTGTGGCTCATTGGTAATTCATAGGAACATAGGGGGTCAAATATATACTATTGAGTAGTTGTTCCATGGTCATTTTTATGAGAGAGGCCATGAAATTACAATTGACCTAGTGTTTTGTATGAGATGGAGGGGAATTTGCATTTGGGTCTCTCTTGTGTTACTTTTTCCATAAGAATGGGGTCTCCCTATGACCTTAACTATATATCCATTTTGAGGGCTTACAAAAGTTGATGGTGCATTGTTGGGGGAGGTACTTGTGCTAGTTAGCGTAAGAATATTTTTATGCAATAGGTCTCAGAGCACCAACTAGTGGCAATGGTGGTGATCCATTTTCCATATGCCAAGATCAATTTTTAGGATATTTTAGTATGGTCCTCCCTCTTGGCAAGGAATGGAGTCCACTTGGTGAGTCATGTATTTCTATTTAAATTGAGTTGATTTTTATATTATATACTGGCACGTGACTAATTAACTTATTGTGGTGTCATGCATATATTGGGCCCATGTGGTAGAAGTTGGTATGGAGTGTTTATGCGATAGTGTTGAGGTCTCCAACATTTTCAAACTTGATGCATAAGGAGATTGATTTGTAGGGGAAACCCATGGAATCTCATGACCAAGAGGCAAGGCATTTTGTAGTAAGATATGTAAAGGGCCTTTTAATGGAGGTGAGACAATTGATTACAAGCCTTCACATGTATGGGGTATTTGTGGTAGTAGTTTGATGCGGCCTTGGTGGGAACACCTAACACATGGGATACATGTACTTTGGTAGATGAGAGGATGAAGATTACAACAATATTGGTTACGGAATGGTGCCCACTTCTGCGACGTGTAGTATTAGTAGGAGAAATGGTGAGAGTTTAGTAGGTCTTACTAACAAATGAGGGAGTCAAAATCATTTTCCTACTAAGGATCTCGAGCTTTGACCAACCTTGGATGTGGATATATTATATATGCATTGGGCATAAAGTACATGATTATTCAATTTTTTGACATGGTTACAATGAGGGTCAATCATATGTAGCATTGATTTTGATGGTGTTATAGTTGACATGTATATTATATATTTTCATATCATGTTGATGTTGTTCTTGTTTGATTTATACAATGTATTATGAGTACAATAATGATTATAAACATTATTAATGGCTTTTCTACTTTTAATTAAATTTGAGATGTGTCACACGTTAAATTTGGAGTTTTCATATAATGTTTCACCTTAGTTTTATGAAATCATTTAATTTGGATTGTGACTTGAAATACATATAACCGTTAATGCCTTGTAATGTCTAACTTTTATTTAAGGCAGGTTTTTTATTGCCATCGAGATACAATATGTTAATTAAACATGTATACAAACTTGATTCAATTATTCAATCAATGATTGCACAATTTAATTAGTTTTAAATCAACTTTTTCTATTAAATGATGTTTCATGAATTTAATCATAAATAATTCTACTATTTTTTTCATAACATTCATAAAATTAAGTTGTATGATAGTTAAATATAAGAAATAAATATTCCTTCAAATTTATATAAGGAGGAAATCTTACATATTAGATGTCAAAAACAATCCTAAAACATTAACAATGTATAAAGAGAAGTAACATGCACTCGAGAATAATGGATACAATTGGCATGAGGAGAGGAACAATAAAAGATAAATTCTTCTCGTAGTAGCAGTAAAACATGGAGAAAATATGATGTTGAGGAAAAATCAAACTTAACTATAAAAACATTTTTCTATGGAGAAGAAGTGGCTTAGTAAATCTATTTTCCAAATCAAGTTCAAATCCAAAGGCATATATTATAAATTTTCATAGTATCAGTAGCATAGAGAACATGGTAGTTTTAGAAATGGTGGAAAAACTAGGGTTGATAGAACAAAAACATCTAGGTATGTGATAAAAACATCAACAATATTTGTTCAAGAAGTGGCATGACATGTTTGTGAGTATCACGACAAGGTTTTGTGTGACATCATTTCAATGGATGTCTTCCATGTGTTGTTGGGTAATACATGAAATTTCTATATATGTATACTACACGATGGAAAGAAAAAATTGAATTGCTACCCCCTGTGGAAGAAGACCCTGATTTTTTGTTGTTGTTGTTGTTGTAGTATTCCTACTATAATTAGTTATCATGGTTGTTTATAATTATATAACATAACTCACATATTTGTGAAGTGCTTATTTTCTAAT
>APFE030094744.1:11189-29191 GCA_000404065.3 Pinus taeda
AACTTGCTGAAAGAGAAAAACACAATGAAAAGTTAGAATGTGAAATTGTGGGACCTAGAAAAGATATTGACAAATCAAAAGCCCTTAATCTTAGATTTGCTAAAGGATTTGAAACTTTAGATGAGATTATCAAAGTGCAGCGTTCTCCTCTAATCAAGACAGGTCTTGGATATACTGAAGAACCGTCTTAAGCACAGAAGCAAGCACAGAAGCCATCCACCTCCAAAAGTTATCTTGATGCAACAAGGAGAAGTGAACAGGTTGACAATCGACAGCAAAAGCATGATGCAGATCACTAGGTAAATCAGGGACAATTTGCTTCAAGAATGAACAAAGATTACCAAATAAATCGGGGGCAATCTACTTCAAGGATGAACAGAAGCTACAGCAAACCATAGGTAAATCATTCTCAATTTGCCTCAAGAATGGATGTCAATGAAAACTACAATCATTTGGGTGGTAGGTTTGATAATCGTAGGAATTTTTTCAATGGCCAATGTTTCTCTTGTCATAACTTTGGTCACAAAGCTGCTCAATGTGTTGCCTACAAGACCATCATGACTAGAGAAGCTCAAAAACAAAGGAGTATGACTGGGGTCATGAAAAGGACCTACAATAACTTTTATGCTCTTGAGAATGAAATAGAATGTTCTATTTGTAACAACTTTGGTCATGAAGATTCTAAATGCAGGAGTAGGTTTCGGCAAACAACTCAGAAGGAGCAAGTTTCATTGAGTCCCAAAACATGGAAAAAGAAAGAATCGCAACCAGAAAGATGTGGGATAGCCTTATATGCAAAAGGACAGGAAAATCAATGGTACATCGACAGTGGATGCTCAAAACATATGACAGGTGATAAAGAAAAACTTCAGTCATATAGTGCCTTAGAAAAGGAAAGGAAGGCCTCATTTGGAAATGACACCCCTGCTCTTATAAAAGGTAAAGGTTTTGTTCTTTTGAAAGAAAAGGTCAAAGCTGGAAATGTTACGTATGTTGATGGCTTAAAGCACAATCTATTAAGTGTTAGTCAAATGTGTGATCAAGGAAATGAAGTAATATTTCGATCAAATGGATGCATTGTTCGTGAGCTTGATACAAGAGAAATAGTAACCAAAGGCATAAGAACTCCAAATAATTTATACATACTCAAGGGAGGACAACAACAATGCTATCTAAGCAAGAATGATGAACACTGGCTATGGTACAGAAGATTGGGGCATCTAAGCTTCTCGCAGATAAGGAAAGCATGCAAATATTAGGCGGTTCGTGATCTCCCTGACATCAAAATTCCAGACAATACAATATGCAAATCATGTTAGTTTGGTAAGCAAACCAGAACTAATTTCCCTGAGAAGGAAGGATCAGCCAGCAGGCCACTTGAACTTGTCCATACTGATGTATGTGGTCCATCTAGGAAAGGTCACCTCGAGGAGAAGAATATTTTATATTGTTCATTGACGACTTTTCCAGGATGTGTTGGATAGGACTTATGAAGCATAAAGACGAAGCTTTTGATAAGTTCAAAGCATTCAAAGCCTTGGTAGAAAACGAATCAGATCGCAGAATCAAATTCCTCAGGTTTGATCGAGGAGGGGAATTTACCTCGGATGAATTTTTCGATTTTTATGAAGAACATGGAATAAGAAGGGAATTCTCTACTGCAAGGACCCCTCAGCAAAATGGAGTAGTGGAAAGGATGAACAGAATGGTTCAACAAATGGCTCGTGCTATGCTTGATGAATCCGGAACTCCCGCAACCTTCTGGGGTGAAGCAGCATTTGCTGCAGTTACTATTCTCAACAAGACAAACGTCCGGGTAAACAACACTAAGACTCCTCATGAACTTTGGTATGGTAAAACTCCCACAGTAAAATACTTCAAAATTTTTGGAAGCAAATGCTACATCAAAAACACTGATGAAAACCTTGGTAAGTTTGAACCTAGAGCAGATGAAGGCATTCTCCTTGGTTACTCTCCCCACAACAAAGCATATAAGTGTTACAATAAAAGACTTGGAAAAATTGTTGAAAGTATTGATGTAGTGGTTGATGAAGAAGGGAACACTCCTAGGCAAGTAAAATCTGAAGATTTCGAAGATGATGAAGACTATCCTTCAACATCAAATCAGATTCATGATGAAGAAGAAACCCATGAGGCACCAGAAGAACAGATAAAAATAGAATAAAAGACTCCATCCAGGTACGTTCAGAAGAATCATCCAAAAACCCAAATTTTGGGGCAGAAAGAGGCAGGTGTACAAACAAGAAGAACCATTTTAGAAGCTTCAAGTTATCTAGCATTTACTCTCTCATGAAACACAAAAATGTAAGAGAGGCATGGCAAAGATAAATGCTGGGTCAAGCCATGAGGAAGAACTTGAGCAGATTGAAAAGAATAACACTTGGGAGTTGGTTCCTAGACCAAAAGATAAGAATGTCATAGGAACAAAATGGATATTCAAAAATAAGCTAAATGAAAATGGAGATGTGATTAGAAACAAACCCAGACTTGTTTGTAAAGGGTATGCTCAACAAGAAGGTATAGACTTTGAAGAAACATTTGCTCCAGTTGCTAGACTTGAGGCTATAAGAATGTTCCTTGCTCTTTCTAGCTTTCAGAAGTTCGAAGTATTTCAAATGGACGTGAAGTCTGCCTTCCTGAACGGAGACTTGGAAGAAGAAGTATATATTGAGCAACCAGATGGGTTTATTCTTGGAAATGATCCAAAACTTGTATGTAGACTCAAAAAGGCTCTCTATGGCCTTAAATAGGCTCCAAGGCTTGGTATTATCGGTTGGATGAGTACCTCCATCAACAAGGTTTTACAAAAGGATCAACAGATAGCAATCTATATATAAAAATTGACCATGATAAGTTGCTAATACTTGTTGTGTATGTTGATGATATCATTTTTGGTAGTAATGAAGAAGACATGAGTCAAAACTTTGCCTTGGTGATGCAAAAAGAATTTGAAATGTCCCTGCTTGGTGAGCTCACATATTTTCTTGGTTTACAAGTCCAACAAAACAAAGACGGCATTTTTCTATCACAAACCAAGTATCTCAAGCAGATCTTGAAGAAATATGGGATGGAGGATTCGAAACCAGTGTGTACCCCTATGGTAACGGGATGCAGCCTCAGCGCAAATGATGAATCAGCAGCAGTACATCAACCAACCTATAAATCCATTATTGGTAGTCTGCTCTATCTAACAGGTACCCGACCAGACATTATGCATGTAGTGGGAATAGTTGGAAGGTTTCAGGCAAATCCAAAGGAAACTCATCTTCAGGCAGTTAAGAGAATTTTCAAGTATCTTCAAGGAACTCAAAACTATGGCTTATGGTATCCTAGAGATACAGAGCTCACACTTCATGCATATACAGATGCAGATTGGGCAGGAAGCATGGATGATAGAAAAAACACTAGTGGTGGTGCATTCTTTATGGGTTCCAGATTAGTATCTTGGTTCAGTAAGAAACAAAGTTCAATTGCATTATCAACAGCTGAAGCAGAATATGTGGCTGCCGCATCTTGCTGCACACAACTCCTTTGGATGATGCAAACATTGCAAGACCTTCAAATCACTTGTACTCCACCTATCTCCATTTTTTGTGATAATACAAGTGCAATCAATATTTCAAAGAATCCTGTCATGCATTCAAAGACTAAGCACATACCTATCAAGTATCATTTTCTCCAGGAACAAGTACTTGAACATAAGGTCAAATTGAAGTATGTTCCGTCTAAGGAACAAGTCGCTGATATACTCACCAAACCACTACCCAGGGAGACATTTGAATACCTCAGACAGAAGCTGGGGGTAGTTGATGCATCATCTTGCTGCTGAATCTTGTCTGTTTCAGAGAAAAGTGGTTGTACGCGAATTTCATGAGGATCCGTGTACATATGCCAGTTTATGAAGATACAATCGTGTATATGTTGGTTTAAAGATAATTAGTGGGCCAGGGTCTGGATGAAAAGAGTTTGATATGGGTCTGACAGAGACCATCTGGCATAGGTTTAGGGGGAGCATATATTCTAATAATGCATTGTTGGCATTATCTTAGAAGATCTTGGTTCAATTTCACAGTTGTTTTGGTTTCAGGTGGAACAGGTGCATAGGGAGAACATGGTTGCTGGTCTGAATAATGATTGATAGATGCTGCTTATTGACAACTATCATAGTCTTGCTGTAGATATTTCGTCTCTATGTCATGTATTTCTTTTCTTATCAAGGTCATGCAACGGCCTATCTTGGTTTCCCCACTATGCCTGGGATGGATGAAGCAATGTTCTTGTTTTATCATGTGTAAATTCTTGGTGTATCCCCACTTGGTTGGGTAGATGAGTCAATCCCCACTTGGTTGGGAGATGAATGTATGTATGAGTCTTTGGTGGTAGGAAGGTCATTTATAATGTATAAAGTTATGTATCTTCTTGTAGAACATCTTCTTGCAGACCTTGCCTACAGTCAGGGGGAGCTTGGACAGCATAGCAGAGCAGAGAATTCAGCATGTACTCAAGGGGAGCATAACCCTTTGCCCTTGATGTCAAAGGGGGAGAATGACTTTGAGTGACTTGGGGTTGCATCAAGTCCAAAGGGGGAGATTGTTGGCATTATGACATAGGTTTGGCACTATGGCGCAGGTGTTGTCCTTGATGGCAACTCACTCAAGGGCAAATCACAATTCAGACTCTCAGAATGAAAGAAAATGAGGTATACGCAGGTTCCTCTTAACAAAGTCGCGTATACACGCGGGATTACCGACCAAAGGGCGCGTATACGTATGCATGCACTTTCATGCAAAGAAAAGCGCGTACACGTGGGAAAACTTATGTTTGGTCCATGGTATTTAGATTCAATATATTTGAACCTATGGTTTTGGTCCTTGGTATTGCATCCAAAGTGTTGAACCCAGGTATTAGGTCCCTAGTATTGGTTCTCAATGGTTTTGGACCATGGTTTGAGTAAGGCCTAAGACTATAAAAAGGGAAGGAGATCATTTGGCAAGTGTATTGACTTAAGTATTGAATATCTTATGAAGAGCAAGATCTAGAATACTGGTCATTGGGTCATGGTGCATAACTAGATTTGAATCAAGGAGGAACCTGAGCGCAAGGAGAAGGATAAGTTCTATTGATGGGTCAAGATTTTAAGGTTTGAAGAGAAGTATCTTTGTGTAATTTTGATCTGTTATATTTGGTGCATGACTTGATCTATAAATATGATAACCTGGGTATAACTGATGTCTGAATAAGTGAAAAGGGTAAATTATCTTTTATAGATCTATACGCAGGTTCGACACAGCAGAGGCGCGTATACACACACGTTAAGCAAGTGAAGACAGCGTATATGCTGGTTGGCTTTGATACAGCTGCGTATGTACGAAGGTTTCTACATAGTGAAGTAGCATACGTCTCTTGAAATATGTTTTAGCTACTTTTGTTTATTGCTGCAGTGTCTGGGTTTAGAATTGGTGTCTGGTTACTGGTACTGTTTTTTGGTTAAAGAATTTTGAGAAGTTAATGGTTGATTCAGTATTTGTTTGTACAAAGGAGATTGGTTAATGTAGATATACTTGATGTTTGATTGATATTCATGGATCCAATCTGAAAATTTATGAAACGTGGTCCCTGGAAGAAAGGAGAAGGTTGTAGCCTTCTATAGGTCGGCACCTACGTACTAGTACCTCAGCTAGTACAAGAGCTAAGGGGGTTGTAACTCCCTTCCAGAAGAAGCTGGAGAATGAGAGAAGGTTGTAGCCTTCTGCAGGTAGCAGCCTGCGTACTGGTATAAGACTGCACCAGTACAAAATCATTTTAAAAAGAAGTTTCTAATTGAAAGAAGATAGAGACGAATTGCAGCAGGTGGTTTTCACCCACATTCGGTTTCCACCTTATATCTTGTGTTCTTTTGTGTGACTGTCTGCTCTATTTTTCTGTTCCTGGTTACTATTTATATGGTTCTGACACACAGATTAATGATCAACATCTGAAGAATAAATTAAATTATGCGCGAGTTTCATTAACCAGAGTTGCGTATACACGCTATTTCACTAATTGAAGTAGCATATACAAATCTGTGTATGAAATGAAAAATAATTGACTTAATAATACTGATTCACCCCCCCAGTATTATTTCCAACAGAGTCTTCAAGAAGTAAAGCTAGGGCTTTGTGGAGAAGTCATCAATAAATGTAACAAAATATTTGTAACATCTAAGAGAATTTGTGGACAATGGGCCACAAATAGAAGAATGTGTCAAGTCTAGTACACCCCTGGCTCTATTGTCACTTCTTGGAAATGCTTCCTTTGCAAACTTCCCAAGCTTGCACCCTCTGCACATGTCATCATGTTTTGTGCTTAATTTTGGAACTCTTGTCACGGTCTTCCTAAACAACTTAAGTGCTCCATGATGGATATGTCCCATCCTCTTATGTCATAATTCTCCCATATCTTTGTTACTGCTACTGCTAACCAGTGCCTTTGGAGTGTCCAACTGCCACCTGTATAACTTGTTGCTTCTAACTATAATATGAATTGCTGAATTCCAATTATGGTGTTCTAAGTACACCTTTTGTCCTTGAAAGTAGACATCATATCCCTTATCTTGAAGAACAGAAACTGAAATTGGGTTCATTCCTAAACCTGGTATGTGCAACACATCTGTAACATGAGTACTCTTGCCTGACTCCCTCTTAAAGTTAATTGTCCCTCTTCTAACTGGAGTGCACTTGGACTTATTTTCCATATGAATCTGGAAGCCTATCTCCTCTGCTTGGTAGTTGGAGAAATATTCTCTAACCCCTATCATATGTCATGATGTCCCACTGTCTATATACCAAACTCTTGTGGTGGTTGAGCTAGATAAGAAAGCTATGAGAGCAGACTCATATTCAAGTCTTGAAGTTAGCTCATCAATATTCGCTGAAGTTGTGGTTTGCTGCTTCTTTTTCTTGTCACCCTTCTTTCTATTCAGACATTGACTAACATAGTGACCATGCTGACCGCATCTAAAACACTTGATTTTATTCAAGTCCTTTTTCTTTTTCTCTCCTTTAGAGGTAGGCCCTTTGCTTGAGCCCTTCTTAGATTTTCCCTTTCCTGCTAGAGCAACATTCTCATCCTCCTCACGTTTCTGGGTTCTACTGTTGCTGCTCCTGACAAGACTCAACCTAAGCTCCTCCTGAGTGAAATTGCTCCACAAATGATCTCAGTCAGGGAGGTCTTGTCGTCCGTTGATCACTTGGACAAACATGTCCCACTGCTTTAAGAACTCGTTTAAGGTGGTTCTCACTAGCTCACCATCATCTATCTTTTCTGCAACAACTGCTAACTTGTCCTTGACAAGTATGATCCTAGTGGGGTAGCTAACTACACCTTCTCCCTTGTCCATTCTAGTGTTTCTTGTTGAAATTTGGGGTAGCTTTGGATGAATTTCTCCAAGAGAAATCCAATTACCCCAAAAGAAGCCCACCTACCCCTAGAAGAAATCATCTTGCCCTAATGAAGAAATCAATTTGGTTAAAGGAAAATGTTATTAGTTTGGTATTATTTTTGCACTCCTCTCTCCATTATTTAATGTGATAATTCATTTTGGAAAACATCTATCTTGGCTCCAATATCAAGACCCTTATGAGAAATTACAAGAGTCTTCCTCAAGTCAGCCTTTCTAATTTGAAGGGTCACGTTGGCACCCTTTCACCCAATCAAATGTCTATAAATTAGATCATCTTTTGGCTCATTAGAATGTTGAAATATGTAACTAGGTTCGGTCTTCATAATGACATGTAATCATGACTTTATGAAATGAGAAAAATAAATTTATTATTGTTGATCTTGAATCATGGGTTTCATGCTCAAGGGAAATTTATTTGTAGGTCAAGCTCCCATTGTGAGCTCTTAGGTTTGTCATAAAGTCAAGTCAATGTCATGTATGAAAGATCCATTTGGGCACATTACATATTGTAAGAAAAAACTATTTGAGTCAAAGTCAAGTCAAGGGACCCTCCAAGACCTTGTCAATATGCTACAATCAAGCCGGCCTATCAAAAGATCATGTTGGCCTAGAGATGAAGTCAAGTCGGCCTTAAAGCATGGGAGAGAAGCCTATATATAGGAGAACTCGACCTCTCTCAAGACACCATTCATCAAGCAAGCAAATCAAAGACAAAAGTGCGAATAGGAAGTCTCTCGATAAGCGAAGAAGAGAAGAGAAAATAACGAAAAGTTTTGGCTCACTTTCTGTTCACACGTGTGAGGATATTAGAGTCTATCTCACTGCAACAAATCTAAATTACAGTCATCTCAAGGAAGCCAAAATAAGACAAGGAAAGAATCTATCTTGAACGTTGAAGTCACAAGGAAGGTAGTTGAAGCCAAGCGAAGGAGGAGTGCTAAAGTTGCTTTAACTTTGTCACACGTGGGAAAAGTGCAGTCAACTGCAGGAAGCTGAGAATTTCAGGAAGGAAGGCCGAAAATCTCAGACTAGGGTTGCAGTGCCGAGGATCAAGAACAAAGTAGAGATTGTAGCAATATCAAGAAGAAGTTGACTTTGACTTGAAGCAATGATTGACATGGTCTTGGAGGGGTTGTTGGTCAAGTGTCTAGGTCTTATTATTCGTCAAATTGAAGATTCTATAAGAAGAAGAATTTTGTGGGTTTTCCTCTAAGGTTTGGAGAGGTTTTCGCCTTGGCTGATTGCCTATATCTTGTGTCCTTTGTCTCATTGTTCTTTATGTTTTTGGTCGCTGTTTGATGAAGTAAACACAATATTAATCAAGCTAAAGGAGAAGCTAATCAAGATAAGTAAAAAACATTCACAAACAAATTATCACAAGGAAGAGAAATCACCTACACTTGTTGCCCTAAATTAATCAACACGGTATCAGAGCTAAGGTAACAATTCAAGGAAGGGCAGCACAATAAAGGACATTCAAGCATTCAAGGACCGAAGTTCTAGAAGAATATCAAGGGCTTCAAAGCATCAAGAAGATCCTCTCCTCTTCAAGGAATTTTGAGGACAAGGATTTCATCATTATCTTGAAGGAAGTGTCAAAACCCTAGATCGACCAAAGAATAAGTCTACACTTAGAGCATTCTTGGGATTCTCGCTCTATCATCACTTCAAAGAAGGAGGCCTCAAAAACCGTATCTCTACTCAAGAAAGGAAGGACTACAAATTGAAGCATCTTGAAGCCTCCACATCAAGGAAAGCAATAAGGACGGTATTGTCATCATCATCTAAAGATTCAAGGTGATCTCCCTCTCTTTGGGGTCAAGAATCGCTTTTGAAGGAAGACATCTTCTCCAAGAAGAAATCTTCTCAAAACATATCATCACCAAATCTAAGAAGGCAACAGATTGAAGATATTGTCACCAAGGAGTATCTTCACAAGTAAGTATCTTTATGTCCACATCTGAATCTATAAAAATTTCTTTTTGCAAGGAGAGCAACAAGTTGGTTGGGTCTTCAAACTTTCTCGCATGGAAGAAGAGGATTGATTTGATCCTCATAGAAAATGAAGTTGTGGAACATGCTAAGGGCTCAATCACAAAACCTCCGAAGGAATAAGCTCAAGCTCTTGCAAAGTGCATTAAAGTGGAAGTAAGGGCTCAAAGGATTCTCATAGAATTCATCAAGGATCCCCTCATTCCCTATGTATCAAACTTAGAAACATCAAAATAAATATATGACAAACTTAATTGTTCTCCGTGAGCACTTTAGGAGAAGTGGTCTCATTAAGACAAGAACTCTACAAGATGAAGATTTCAAAAGATGAAGGAATAGCCTCATACTTTATGCCGACGTCTAAAATAAGGGACCAACTACAAGAGTTGGGAGAGGTAATGTATGACAAGGAAATGACTACTATAGTACTCAATGCACTATTAGAGGAATGGAGTAACTTTACATCAAGCATTTATGGAAAGAATGAAGCTACTCCATTCAATGATCTATGGTCACTATTCAAAATTGAAGAAACCAAAACTGATGTAGGATCAAATGAGCAAAGTCAAGCATATGCTGCCATGGTGAAAAGAAAAGGAAATTTTGGGAGAGTGTGGTCCTCAGAAAAGGAAGAAGAATATGGCGAAGGTTCAATGCTATGGATGTCAAGAATACGGGCCTTACAAGAGAGACTGTCCTAAGATTAAGGAGGACAACAACAAAAGAGGAGGGAAGAAGCCTATATCATTGAAGAAGTGGAAGAAGCTAAACAGAAGAAATCCAAGAAGGAAGATGTAAAAGATCTCTACTATGATTGAGATAAGTCTTCTCTACCTAGTTCTTTTCAGTTTTTGTAAAATATGACTATCATGGTAGGAGTCATTAGAAGCATGATAGGATGCATCATTTTTGGAGATGGCATCATAGGAGCATACGGCTGACGCAAGAGCTCAAGACATCATCATAAGAAGCTTGAAAGATACTTGAAGTAGGATTCTATGATGGTCATCATTAGAAGGAAGTAGCTCTTGGTAACCTCATTAAAAGCATAAGTAACACTTATGGGTAGAAGTAAGTCATCTAGTATGGAACTTGTCATACATCACTAGGAAGAAGCATCTGCAAGGTGAGGACAATCAAGATCCTCTGCTGGAATCTTCATTAGAAGGTTCATCTCTTGAAAGATGCCTCACTAAGAATTCCACTTGGGACGGGATTCATTGTTTAGAAGAATGATGGTGTGATGACAAAGGAATGCAATAGGTCAAAGATGATTGAAGCACTTTCAATCAAGGACAAGACGGTGCTAAAGGAAGACTAGATGACCAAGGAAGAAAAGTGGTATGTATGCATATGTTCAAAAAGCCAAGTCATGCCATTATATAGTTGCAAATAGTAAGAATGCATGAGCATGATCAAGGGAAAAGGATCTCTTTCATTAAAAAGGATGCATAAAGGCATGGATCACATATTAACTAGATGAAATCAACACAATATGTCCTCATATCGAATATGAAGTGGTTAACAATATGAAGGAACTATGATTGGGAGTTTCTGGGAAGTAATATGTGAACAAAGAGAAAGGAAGAGATCATAAAAAATGCAACTATGGAGAAGGCAATCAACATCCTAAAACTAGAAGAATTGACTATGATATCTCCACGGGAAAGATATGAAGACCTTGGAAAAGTTTGAAAAAGACCCTTGACAAATGAATATCTTGGAAATGTGTCAATATGAATGCAGGTTGTTGACGTTGCAACAAGCATATGTCATGATGAAGGGCCATCACAAAAGGTAATTTTTTATTGGATGTTCATTTCTAATTTTTGAACAATATCTAGATAGGCTAATGCAGGGCTACCACAGGAAGAGTTGTAGATGTCATCTACAACTGATACTCATGTGGTAGGATAAAAGATCCTAAAAGAAGCATGATGTGAAGAAGGTAGAAAGGTATGAAGGAAGGCCAAATATGGACTAGTGGATCACTTTTCAATGAAAGAAAGGATGACATGACTGACATGATTCAAAAATAAAAGTGATGGATGGTTTGTGCCCTACGAAGAAGTCCAAAAGATGAAGGCTCTATAACAAAGGAGATGAAATTCATGACATCAAAAGAGGGAGCCCCACAAGCAGTTGTCTATCCCATAAATCTCCACCTAGAGAGCTGCTGGAAGCAAGTCCCTGGTTAAGAGGGAGCATGGAAAAGTCCCTGATTGAGAGGGAGCTTGGGTACATTCCTTCATAGGAATGGGTATATCCTCTCTGGCAGAGAGGGAAAGATAGACACATCGTTCTTCTCTTCACTTGGGAAGAAAGAATGGAGGATTGGGTAAGCATCTGGAATCCAATACTCTTTGAGGATGTGGTAGGGCATCCAAGATAAGAGTAGTCGTAGAAGACCAATATTCTTTGAGGATTGGGAAATCCAAGATAATAATAGTTATGGTGGAACATACTCTGAGAGAACTCGGGTGGGGTATGTTCCAAGGGAGACAATGATGATGGTGTCTATTAATCATTGGTCTCGCCAACATTGTGCTTTGATCTCGTGTAGGGTTAGAGCTGTTATTCAAGGGCTTGCTATGTGACAATGCTAGATGAGATGATGCTAAACAAATGGGTTACCAATCCAACTCTTCTTATGAGAATTATTCAGATTGAGAATGTCCAAGTACCTTGTATGGATTATGAATACCTCCCTAGTTAAGAGGGAGTGCTGAAATATGTAACTAGGTTCAGTCTTCCTAATGACATGTAATCATGATTTTATGAAATGAGAAAAATAAGTTTACTATTGTTGATCTTGAAGCATGGGTTTCATGCTCAAGGGAAATTTATTTTTAGGTCAAGCTCCCATTATGAGCTCTTAGGTTTTTCATAAAGTCAAGTAATTCATTGTCATGTATGAAAGACCCATTTGGGAATGTTACATATTGTAAGAAAAAAGTATTTGAGTCAAAGTCAAGTGAAGGGATGCTCCAAGACCTTGTCAATATGCTACAATCAAGTTGGTCTATCAAAAGATCATGCCGGCATAGAGATGAAGTCAAGTCGGCCTCAAAGCATGGGAGATAATCCTATATATAGGAAAATTTTGCCTCTCTCAAGACACCATTCATGTTGCAAGCAAATCGAGGAAAAAGTGCGAATAGGAAGTCTCTTGATAAGTGAGGAAGAGGAGAGAAAAGAACGAAAAGTTTTGGGTCTGTTTTGGGTCACTTTCTGTTTATAGGTGCGAGGAGATTAGAGTCTATCTCACGGCAGCAAATTTGAATTACAGTCATCTCAAGGAAGCCAAAATAAGGCAAGGAAATAATCTATCTTAAAGGCCGAAGTCACAAGGAAAGTAACTCAAGCCATGTGAAGGAGAAGGAGGGCTAAAGTTGCCCTAACTTTGTCACACGTGGGAAAAGTGCAGTCAACTACAAGAAGTTGAGAATTGCAAGAAGGAAGGCCAAAAATCTCAGACTAGGGTTGTAGTGCTGAGGGTCAAGAACAAAGGAGAGATTGCAACAATATCAAGAAGAAGTTGACATTGACTTGAAGCAAGGATTGACTTGGTCTTGGAGGGATTGTTGGTCAAGGGTCTAGGTCTTGGAATTTGTCAAATTGAAGATTCTATAAGAAGAAGAATTATGTGAGTTTTCCTCTAAAGTTTGGAGACATTTTGGCCCTAGCTGATCACCTATATCTTGTGCCCTTTGTCTCATTGTTCTTTATGTTTCTGGTAGTTGTTTGATGAAGTAAACATAGTATTAATCAAGCTAAAGAAAAACCTAATCAAGATAAGTAAAAGGAATTCACAAACAATTATCACAAGGAAGAGAAATCACCTACACTTGTTGCCCTAGATTTATCAACATGGAACACAAGTGAAACAAAATCTTTGGAGAATGTCTTTTGAGGTAGCTGTAGGGTTGAGAGCCCTAGCTGAAGAGGAAAGAGGATGGTTTAGGTGTCCTTTGCTTATGATTTGATTGGCCAAATAAGAAAGGAGGCTAGCCAAGCTAGTAAGGAGGAGTTCTAGGCATAAGAGCAGGGGTTATTCTCTATGCACATGCTGTAGGTTGGTTTTGAGTTTTATAGTGGGATGAAAGTCTATTTTGGGAGGGTCGAGAGGCATAGAAAGGAGCAGGATCAGGGCCGCAATATCGTAGATCTATAGTACAACTATTGAGGATTTTTGAGGCCGAATTGTAGGGTTGATGAACTGCTATACATGATCTCTAACCAGGGCTGAGGTATCTCAGAGAAAAATTCACCAAACTGTGACCTAGAATAACGCTGTGAGGTGTTGGGACAAGGCCATATCTTTTGAATGGACAATGCATGCTTGAAAGGAGGATTTTCATGGTTTGTTGAAGGTTTGATCAGGTTGAATTAGGGAAGGTATGGGAGCCCTAAAACAAAGGACTAAATACGTCTGTATTATGCTCATAACCATGGATATTTCGGGCAAGAGGTTGGATGTCCCACAAGGTATGTGTTTACCTCTTTTATTTTGGTGAATACTAAGTGTAGAAGGTCCAATTTGGATAGACTTGTATAGCTGCTAGTATACAATTTGGAGGGTTGGTTAGAAGAATCCTTAGTTTAGTCCCTAATGAAGGACAATCAAGTATGATGCTTATGAAGCCTTTATAAGGTGTGTTAGGAAATCATCGCAACCTTCATGGGCAGCTCTATAACGAGGGTTATGTGCCCTTTTCTATCAGTGATGTATGGTAGTGTTATTATCTTCAATGATGTATGACAGTATTATTATCTTCAGTGATGTATGGCAGAGTTGCTTTCCTTAGTGATATATGGCAATGTTCCTTTCCTCATTGATATATGGAAGTATCCATATGATAGTGATGAATGGTTGTGTCCTTATAACAATGATGTATGGCAGTATCCCTGTCATTGTAATGACAATATCACTTGACTGTGAAATGACTATGATACATATCAGTGACACATGCTCCTATGCCAGTGGCTTGTATTCTACTTGAGACAAAGATATATGCTTCTCACAGTGATATGGAGGTATCCCTATCAAAGTTCTTATGGTTGCCTCCTTGATAGTCTTCTCTGCTGCCATCTTATGACGATCTTGTATGATCAAGGTTTGGCCCTACACGGCCTAAAGTGTTTGATGTTGAAAGACTTGTGTCTCATTATTATTGTACTTTGTATCTTAGTTGAACATTTGATGAATACCTAAGAAGAAGAAGAAATGATTTTTAGGTTTTCTCCCTTGTGGGGGCTTTTCCCTGGTCTTTGACCTAAATACTAGTGTCTCTATTGTGTATGCTTTTGTTCTAATGTTCCTTAACTATTTCACTGCATTGGTGATGTTAATGTTCTCTCTATATAATTGCTTATGATGATATGGGGTGAATGTAATCTGTAAATTGTTGGAAAAGTTTAAAAAATGTAGTTATCTACAACAGAGAACAATGTAGCCCTAAAATCAACATTTATTAGCTTGTCTCTAAGGATCAACTTCCTGTTTATGGTAGCGCTGTTGCAAAAAGTGTCTACACAGCATGACAACACTCAGAGTAAGGGCTGCCACTCTTAATTCTTACACACTCCGTTTAGGCTCTCTCCTAGACAAGTCAAGGGGGGTAGTCCCTAAGGTAAATGGATGAAGATAGCTTGTGAAACACAGGCTCTAGGAGATTTTAATGATGAACAACTTGATGAATCTAAAGCGAGTCTCGGTCAATTGAGATAGATAGATTAAAATAAGACACAATCACAAGATGTAAATCACTACAGACCAGTGCCTTTAGTATTTGAATTAACCATAGACTAAATAAAACAAGTTATCCAGAGAAAAATTATAAATGTAACAAAGTGATGATCATGAACAATTAATGTAAATGCCCAAAATTGCAATATGCAAGAGATTCTAGATTTAAAATAATTTTCAATTAATGGCCCAGATCTAGAATTAATTAATTTTCTCCAACAGTCAATATGATTTAAAACGTTTATCGCACTTGACAATAGAGAAATCATGAGAATTGCATTTAATCACCAAATAACACTAAGGAACTTTAAATTAGAATTTTAATTATTCCTTAGGAAATTACTTGAATGAAGAAATCAAAGTCTTTTAATGTGACTGAATTAAAATGAATTAAAGGGTTAAAAATTAAAATTTTAATGGGCCATAGACCACATTAAAATATTAAGCATGAAAGCGCAAATTCCTCTTTTATTTCTTGAGTCACCAGAAATATTTTATTTTCTTTTAGATTTTTTTAAATTTCTTAAAATTTTTAGATTTTTTAGATTTTTAATGCAAATAAATAAAATAAAATAAATCAAATCGAAAGGGGGAAATCACAAATCAAGATAAAAAAAGAGATTCATAAATAAAAACAAAATGAAATCAAAAGATAAAAAAAATAAAATGCAAAAAGCAAAACAATTAAAATAAAACAAATTGAAAATCAATCAAAAGAACAATCAAATTAAAACAAATAAATGAATCTAAAGATTTTTAAAGAAACGAAACCTAACCTAGACCCTAATCGTGAAAAGATACAAACAAATGAAACTTAATTAAAGAAAACAATCGAATGTATGTGTGTTGTTGTGTTTGCAATGTAGGTTTTGGAGCGATGAGGAGTTCGACAGACAAGCTTGCAGGAATGAGCATCTCGACGACAGGGAATGGATACGCAGAGAAGCTGCGGGTGAGGAGATCGAGGCTTGCTATGATGGGTGCGGAGTATGATGAGGAAAGCCATAGGGATAATTGCAAGTCGACGGGAGGACAAGGAGCAACGAGGAAAACGTGCGGAGAGGTTGCAGGTTGAGGGAGCAACGAGGAGAATGGACAGACAATAGTGAATGAAGGTTGAGCAGTGGGCAACGCTGGAGAGAAAGGGACGAGGCAGTGGCATGAAGGGAGAAAAAATAAGCCAGACTGCAGATTTGAGAGTTTTGAAGGTAATACGCAGACAGAGAGGAGGGTTTGTCGGTCACTGCTGGCATGATAGATACAGGAAAAAACACAGGAAGAAACCCAAGATTTTCCAGATCTTAAAAAAATATTTTAAACCCAAACTCAAACAATAAAAAAAAGTTCGAAATTTTTCAGAAAACCCCAAGATGTAGACAGTAAAAACAAATCGAAATTTTCTTTTAGAAAAACCTCGGGCAGCAGAGAAACTGAAAACTCAAGCAACAGACAAGTAGCCAAAGAACCAAAGAGAAATTTCCAAATATCTTAATTTAAAATGTTGAATCCGCCTGCTTCAGATTTAACCTTAAAACCCTCAAGAAAATATCCAGATCTAAAAAATTTGGATCCCTTATAAAATTTCTCCAGATTTAAAAAAAAAAATTATAACCTTGGACTGCAAAATCTTTTGAATAATCTCGCTGCAGAATTATGCAAATAAAAACTCCAGAGATCCAGATCTTACCCTCCAGGGCCTAGATCTGGACTCTACATGGATTTTTTTCCTCAGAGATGTAGCTGCAAGACAACAAGAAACACCCAAATGATATATACAATGACCTAGAAAAACCCAAGTCAGAAAACCAAAAATAATTTACAGATTTATGCATAGGAATGACAGATCTATCAGATCTGAGGAGTGTGAGTCCAACTCCGCTCCCAGATTTGACAATAAGGCTCTCAACAACCAGATTCATCAATTTCGCATGTAAAAACAAAAAGAAAAAAAGAAATTAAAGTTTAAAGGAGGTGCTGAGCTGAAAACCCTTCATGCATCTCTAGTAAAAATCTTATGATAAGCCTGGGATCAAATTAAGCTAGGCTCTTCAGAAAACATGGATTGGGAGTTGGCTGGTACAACTGAAAACTTCCCGAACACCCGATGTTCTAAATAGAGCGAGAAAATGATAATAAAATTCAAATAAATAGAGATACATGCGATTACATTCAAAATTTAAATTATCACTTAAACCCCAGTGACTGAGCAAGATACCTGTACTCAAATCACTCTTCAGAAGCTATTATCGATGGCTAAAAAAAATTTACACATGAAAAAACAATACATCTTACACTATTTCCATGACGAGTCACACCGGTGAAAATTAAACCCAAAGTCTTCCTTTATCATTCAAAAAAAAAGATTACACGAGAGCTTTTCGCTTTAGCACACGACTCAAAGGTCGGATGATGAAACTGACAAATGACTTTCTATTTAAAGGTAAATCCTTCAACGACTAGTTCGAGTGATCCTTGTCAAAGCAATCTTCGACCGTTGATGAGGATCAAAATTTCTTTTAATCTTATCCATCGAAATTTTAAATTCTTGAGGAAATTCAAAATTTTTCAATTAAATGCATTTTAATTAATTCAAAAATAAATTTTTTGAATTAATTTCCTCAAAATTTTGACTTTGACTTAACTCTAGGGATCAAAAGCTTAAAATTTATCAAAATAATTAATTTACCTTAGTCCTTGGACCTCTTAAATTTTGATTTTTAAGGACCTGTTAGCGCTTGAAATTTCACCTCAGGCTGAGAAAGGCAAACCTCAAGGCAACATCAAACCATTTAGCCTCGT
>APFE030094744.1:31437-88742 GCA_000404065.3 Pinus taeda
TGATTTGACCATCCAAGAGAAATTGCCTTCAAAACCCTAGGAGAGGGAAATGAACTTGCCAAGGCACAACTGAAGCATGAACAAGATGTAAAATGACTCATTAGACACTGACATGATAATGAAAACCCTATGAATGATGATAGACTCAGCTGAATAGTGACATAGATTGGCATTTGGACAACTTTAGAAGGAGTGAAAGCAAACCCTAGACCTAATGCCTAGTGACCAAATTTTGCTTGAAGACTCACTGAAATGACAAAATTTGACCTTGACACTTCAAAATCACTTTGTAAGAGCATATTTGATCACTGGAGGAAGGCTGGAAAGATTGACACTAACAGGACCGACGAATTTTGCCTTTAGAGAATTTATATTTACCTAGGACCTAGAATTAATTAAATTTATGGCGTAGGATTTTAATTAATTTTTGGCTACAAAATTTAATTAATTAACCTATGAGGGGATAAATTATTTTTCCAACCCTCAAGACACTTTACATCATGATTTTCATAATATTTTACATCACGAGTGGGAAAACCCATTTCAAATAGACCCTCACAGACTACCCATTTGTATGACACAAATATAATCCAGCAAACCAAACAATTTGTAATAAAATAACCTAACCAACCAGTTAGGATTATTCCCAAATCACTTTTACATAGATTTGATCTAGATCACTAGGACTCGCCTAAAATCCCAGTGACAAAATCCATTTCGGCTTTGGGGTAAGGCTGAAGGAAAACTTTGCCGACCATTCGAGAATGGATCGGTGAAACAAAAAACCTCCCAGAATGTAGATTGTCACCAAAAAAGTAGGTTTACCTAGGCAATTACATACACAACACGGATCTGCTGAGTTTATTTACATTATACATGCAGAATGGATTTACATTATAACATCTTGGAAGTGAAACTGATGATGATGGTTGAACGGCATGAACACATCGATCAGGAGCTATCCCTTTTTCGAAAATAGGGGGTGTACTGCTATGGGTTGCTAACACGTATCGGTCAACAGGTAGCATTCAGGAACAATGTCAAGATGGCATCCCACATCTTCTTGGCTATATCCAATTTTGCAATATGCAATATGATGTGATTTTTAACCCTGTCTTAGATATTATACCTAGCTTTGGCATCCTCTTTCCGGTAAAATGCTAACTGTGCCAGATTTTCCGATACAGATACAACTTCCATAGCATATTCCCTCAGTCCATGCTCCTCCAACAATAATAAAATTATGGACTTCCAAACACCAAAGTTCGATGCACCATCAAGTCTTTCTCGATCTCTTAATCCAACTGAAGCCATACCTGATACCCTTGAACAATACATATGAAAAAGTTGTGTGATAAATCCTTTGATTTCTCCTTCAAAACTCTCGCGCTCAGATCACCAATAACCTCAGTGTTTCAGTGCTGCTTTGATCTGCATTGATCTGCTCTGATACCATGTGAAATTTTGGTTACCAAGAAGGTGCTATTAACTAGTTAATTATTTTTATCACTTATTTACGGGAAATTAATTCTTTTACTGGAAGTAACTAATAACAACATAAACATCACAATCACAAACTGAATATGTAGGAAAATATGCGAGAAACCAATCACACAATTTACACCAATATTTTTGGACAAAATGTCCTTGGAAAGACCCCAATGTGGGGAAAAACAGTTTTTAGACTTGAGGGATTTTATTATTATCTTCAACAAATAAACTGTTGTTGAGAAATACAACTCCTTGGCTCTCACTGGAAAAGCTCCGAGAAAATATTTCTTTACTTCTTCTAATCTGGAAAACCCCACGACTTCCCTTTTCTATAATTCGTGCTGCCTCCAGTGACACACACCGGCCTTTGGAAATTCGCATTGGCTCCTTTTGGCATCACTGCCTCTGACAACACGCACTGGCCTCTAGAGATTCACATTGATTCCTTTTGGCAATTCACATTGGCTTCTGACAAACTTGCATTACCATCTAGAAACTTAATCTGCCTCCTAGAAAATTCAAACTGCCTCTAGCAAAATCACGCTGGATTCTAGTGAATTCACACCTCCTTTGCAAGACTCGATTTGACCTATGGAAGATTCACATTGCCTTCCGGAAAATAATCTTGGCCTTCTTCGAATTTACTGAGTAATTCGGCCTGCTTCTAAAGCTCATGGCCTCACTGGAAAAACTCAGCCTCCTATGGAAATTATTGATAGCAAGAATCTCTGTAATATCTTTCCTCAATCACTATTGGTGAAACCCTCTTGGTGTTGCTCTGAAAATTCAACCACTTGAGGTGTCTCCAAATTTTCCCATCGATCTCCCCTTATAATCTCTCATTCTCAAATGAATGGCCAAGATTAGAAGTTCACTTGATCTAATTGATGGCTAAGATCATCTTAGAAACTATCTACATGCTTCTAGAGGAAAATCAATCTTATCCCGATTAAGATCAATTAATTATTCACTTTTCCTAAGTTAGACTTAGGAAATAATTAAAAAATCATTAGTTGACTTAATTAAGATATTTTTTCCAGACGAAACTTAGGAAAAATTACATGGGCTTGGAGATACTTAACTCCTCTGTGTCTCTAGCGTCATTGGCACCTCTCGAGACTAGAACACATGTCCGAGCTACAAAAAGCTAACATTCTACCTCTCTCATTAGGTCATCACCCGACCCCTGGGCCAATGTTGCCCTATGTCATAGAAGACAAGGAACCCTTGCATGTACCAGCCCCTAATGGGGGATGAAATGCCCCATCCTTATGGGAGTAATAACTGATATACATCATACAAACAAAGTTCTCATTCCTTGAGCTACGAGCAGTAATAGAAAGAAGAATCAAGAAAAGGCAAAAGACATTTAGAGGGTGTAAAAACAAAAGTCGAGGTAACTCATGCGTCCACGATTGCTCCCTCCTCACATCTATACACCCAAGATGAGGTTCTCCATCATAGTCAGTCTCTTTGACCATGGCACTTGGCCATGAAGTCATTTCTTCTCCATTCCATCATTATTCACATCACACCTATTAATTGAAGGGTGGACTAAGGACATGTCACTTCTCCTTGGGGGTTGAGAATACCTAATAGGATTGTCTACTAACCACTCCTACCTAGGGATGTAACACCACTGTGTGAATAAGGCCACAATTTTGGAAGAGAAGCCTTGTATGAAGTGTTAATTTGCCCATTTTTTTAAAGCTTGGTTCACTTACATGCAATAATGATTAAATGTACGTGATGGTGAAAGTTGCAGCATTGGATATGGTAGATGGTTCCACCCATAGGTCTGGGCAACTTAATTGGGGTCCAGTTCCTCCAGAGGGACATATTGTCACCCATAGGTGATGCATTGAGAGCCATGGGACTCTGGACAATTGTAGAGCATCATTTGTATCCATGGGTACCTTCAACACCCACAGATCTCCTGCACTTTGCCCTGTTTCCTTATGGGATGATGCACCTAGACCAGCATGCCCCCAGTTGTTTTAGTAGTACTACAGGGTCAAGCAGTTGATCCAGGGCCCATATGAGGTTTATATCATACCTTGAGACATGGGAGGGCTACGACCATCTTCAATGCCCTCAACGTTGGAGAAAATTCATGCATATTGATCATAGAGAGACCCATTTTGTGGCCCAAACCCAAAACTGGGGTCCACAGGATGATTTTTCAGAGATCTAGAGGCCAACCCATAGAACATGATTTTAGAGGGCCTCCACACTTGCTAAGGCACCTATTGCCAACAACTCTTGCCTTAA
This sequence comes from Pinus taeda, assembly GCA_000404065.3. NCBI lineage: Eukaryota > Viridiplantae > Streptophyta > Pinopsida > Pinales > Pinaceae > Pinus > Pinus taeda. Next base: position 35,200 of record APFE030094744.1, read on the forward strand.
GCAAGCCTATGCTAGCATGGCATCCGAATTTCGGTTTGCATATGTGGAGTTTATTTAATTTGTCAAAGGCTACTAGGTTGTCTTGTGACCTAGCCCATTTTTTTATGTTTAGAGGGACTTGCAGGCCAAATAGGCATTCGTATGCCTCATAAATCTACAAACATGTCATTGTGATCTCTCATCATCTCATCTCTTGGAATTTCAGCCTCATTAGAGGAATTCAGACTTGTCCTCTTGTGGATGAATTGGATATCTTGGATGCGTTTTGATATTTGGAGCTAATCTCAGATATTCCTTGGAGCTACTCTTTGGTCTAATGGATGGAAATCTTACATGTTACAGTGTAAGTGCACCTCGTTGTTGAAAAATTATTTCTCTATGTCTAACGTATGGAATAATTGATTCTAGGTTATGCTAAATTGTGCCCTAATATGTTGAAGATGTTGAGAAATGTTAGTATCGGACTTCATAATTGTACTTAAGTCATGATATAATTATTTGTCAAAAGAAGAAAAAGGAAATTTATTGTAAAAGAAAAATTATTTAAGGCATGGGTTTCATGCTTTGTTTATTTGTTTCTTGGTCAAAAGCCTCCATTGAAGGCTTCTAGGGTTGAGTCATGAGTCTATGTCCTTAGCATTATGGTCTAGACCCTTATTGGGCATATTGTATCAAAGAATTGAAATTATTTTGATGTAATTGGGTCATCTACTACTCCACCATCAAGTCAGCCTCATCTCCTATCAAGTTGGCCCCATGAAGACAATTCAACCACATAAGGAGACTATAAATCAGCAAAGGACTCGACCTATTGGAGGAACAATACATGAACTTGATCTGCAATTCAGAAGTGTGAAGATGAAGGGTGCGTCGGAACATCAAAAGATGAAGAGACAACTCAATCAAGGAAGAAAGAAGTGTATCAAACAGAAGAAGACCGAAATTTTCCTCTGCTACACATGTTAGGAGATCTGAAGCAGATGAACAAAGTTGCAGAACCTTGGGTAGAGATTGAAATATCAGATGATGCAAGGAGGCTGAAATTTTTGTTGACTTGAGAAGATTTGTCTGAAGTTTGACTGTTTTGCATTGGCCGCTGACTTGGTGGATATAGGAAAGTCTTGTTGTTAGTCAAAAGGTCTTGGTTGTCTCATTTGATTTGATTATAAGAAGAGAAGAAGAATTTCTGGATTTTCCCCTGGAAGAGGAGTTTTTCCCTGGCTGAGTTCTTACATCTTGTGTTTTCTTTTGTGTTTTTGATGTTCATTTTTTGGCATGTCTTGATGATAAGAACATAATAATTGGAAAGAAGGACTAATAAGAAATTTCACAAGAAAATGTCAAGGAAAGAGAAATCAAAATAATAAAAACCCTAACTATGCTGCCTTAAAGGATTTCTCAACATGGTATCAGAGCTAAGGACAGAGGTATAAAAAGGCAGCTAGAGGATCACAACCTGGAAGGTAATAAGACTTCATGCATTAGTCCGCAAGGCTGAGTTCCTAGGAAGAAAATCTGAATTGAAGAAGAGCACATTTTTGGGTTTGTTAATAAGTCAAAAACTCTGCAATTAGGCCGTAGGTCTGAACTTATAGACTGAGGAGCCGAGGAACAGTATTTTGGAAACTTAAAAGGCCAGATCATATATAGAGTGAAGGCTGAATACATAAAAGTTAAGGTCTGGAAAATCATCTCTGAGGCCTGAAACTACCAAGTCCTGTGTAAGATCGAATCAAAAGTTTAAGATATCTCTTGTGGATTAGAATTAGTCCTATTGGATTGCAGATTAGTCTACTCCAAGAAGGTTCCAAAACCAAATTTCAGAAGCTCATATTCAAGTCTTGTAAGACAGCTAAAGACGTCATCATCTCAGTGGTCCGAATTCACAAGAATCTGTGCATTTAATAGAGAAGGACTGAGCTCTATTAATGGCATAAAAGCTGACCTAGAAGAATAAGACGAATCACTGTTTTTGGAAAGACCTACTTCAGCCATTGTCAAAGTCCTAATTATAGGGTCATAGTCTCATTAACTAGAACTATACATCAATCTTTGATAAGCTTTGTAGCAACCTTTTCTATCTCACAAAGTTGTATTGAAAAAGGACAAGTCCGGCAGAGGGACCAACCTTATTATCAAAGACAGTAAGGAAAGAATTCAGTACATGGTCTATCATTGAAGAAAGGAAGAACTCATAGAGCAAGCTTAGTATCTCTATCTCAAAAAGAGGAGCAGTCTATCATTTTTGCAAAGAATTGTCTTGGCACCCTGGAAGCTTCTACTTCAGTTAAGAGAAAGCAAACCAACTTGAAGTCCTTATCAAATTCAAGTAAGTATTGTTATTACTCTTTATGTTTTAATCATCTAACATTATATCTTCAGTTTCCAAGGAAAGCAACAAGCCCAATGGAACATTAATCTTTCAATCGTAAAAGTCTAAGGTATGTAATCTTGAGGAATGTATAGCATGTTCATTTGTTAGAAGTCTAAGTATGAAATGATTTAGGGTTTAGTTGCTTCTAAGGTTTGCAAGTTTTCATTATGATGAAGTTTGTTAATATCTAGGGATTGTAAATCCTAGATAGAACATATGAAGACCTCTTTCACCTTAGAAATCCTAAGTCTAGGGTTTGTAAGGTATATGTCAAACCTTTAATGGAATTGAATGATGTCTAAATTGAATTGACAATACTGCATTCAATGGTGTCCATCTTGTCACACAAATAATAGTTTGCTGCATACATTTGTTTCATGCACCATTCTCTTCCAAAAAGAAACATGCTCTGCGCTCTCTCAAGAGGGAAAAATGAGTTGGATAATTTTAAATGGGGAACACCCGCAATTATCTGCAGTTCAGATAATAATAGGATTTACCTTTTTATAACATGTATTAGAAGAATCTACTGATCACTTGCTTGTGTTTCAGTTTATTGGTTTTCTGGAACCACCAATGGAGGATGGCCACTCAAGAGGGTGGAGACATTAACAGTGTGATGAATAGCTTCCATGCCAACCATAGTCAGATGACTTTCTCCATGAAAATTGACTGTACCTGAAGCATTAACATGCCAATTCAGGAAGAGAAGAGTTAAAACAATATAAACCTGTGTGAACCAATGTTGATAAACATTTACCAGTGACCATTAAAAGAAGTTGGTATTGAAATGATTCATTAGTTGCTGCTGCAAATTCTGGGAACCTTTAGATTTTTAAGTTTGAAGCTTTCATGTAGAAGTTCCGATTCTGTGCTTCAAAATATCGCAAGAAATGACATGGGATAAAATATGAGGTTCATTTGTCCTTTTTAGGAAGGAAAATGTACAAATATAAGACTTATAGATGTATACTATTCTGATTTTTTATCCGTTTTTGTAAGTTAATTTTCTTGCAGTTTATTTCCGACTTGTTCTTGCCATTAGTAAACCATTTTGACACGAATTTTTTTGGGAGAAAATTTGATGAAATGATTTTATATTATTCAAAGAATATGTATGTACTCATGCTCATGGAAAAGGGATGTCAATCATGCAAAGTTATGCATAGGTTGTGAGTGTGACACTTGTAACTTGACTGGCCTTATAAATAAACAACTGACATACAACATAACAATAAAATGATATATTTTGGTCCTTGGTTGAATTTTTGAATCTCGAGACTGTATTTGAATATCATGCATTGCATCCATATATTACTTGAAATCATTTTGTGGGATAGTGGACCAATGATTAGCTGAAATTTGTTTGAAGAAGCATTTTAATTTCTTTAATTTTGATTGTGCAAGCAGTTATGCCTTTATTGTTTGTGTGAAGGCATACTTCCCCATGAGTCTACTCAATGCATTTGTGCCACATGGATCTTGATTTCATCACACCATCTTTTGGTAGTAGCCACTCCCTGATTCTCACATTCCAGCAATTTCGCCTCTGCTTATGTCAATTATATTGAGACATGAATTGGATCCTTAAAAAGTAGAAAATGTAATTTTCGTAGGTCTCTTTACGTATAAGAAAATATGTCCAAGACACTCAACCCACAAATTTGTAGCGGAATGACATTTTTTTTCAGATGCCTATGAATTGAAATAAAAGGTATTAATTAGAATACCTTGGTAAGCAATATGACCATCACACTCCACCCACTCAACATGTTCTGAGATGTCTGTGTTGGAATTATTGGTGTAATATGTACATATGGCTGTGGCCCATTCATTTGTACCCATGATGTACTTGTAATTATGGTTAAGGCCATATTTTGTTTCACTTATTGTATATTACGCTATAGTTAAGGATGACCTAGTCCAACATGATATGTAGGCTCGATAACCTTAGGGTGTGTGCCCTAGATTTGAGGGCCTTTAACCCCCTCTTGAAACGATGTCTCACTTGAACAAAACTCAAGCTCTCAATTGGAAAATATCTTCTTGTCATCTTATTGATCTAAAATACAAATTTTCATAAGCCTAAGGGCATTTAATTCTGGCTTTCTCTCCTTGTGATTGTCATCTTTCACTTAGGTGCACTTTGTGTTTATGTTTTTCAACCCTACTGCTTGGCATTTGCACTCTCTAGCACACTGGAACTATCTCTATCTAGTGCACTTGTGAGGAAGATTTTTGAACATTTGGGTGAGATTTGGTACCATCAATTTTTTATTGACACTTATAACTCTTAACATGGTATCGGAGTAGGTGTGTTTCTTTTGGTTGATTTGAAAATTGTTGGCTAGTGGTATCTTTGTTACAATGTAGAACTAGAGTTTCCTTGGATAACCTCTTCTAGGGTTTCTATAGTGGTTTTGGAGATATAAACCTTAATCTAGGCTCATGCCATCCTTCTAGGGTGCTCTTTGACATTTTTCACCCTTTTCTAAGGCCACTGCCTTCATTCCTAGGATTTTGTACCATTTGGTTCTACAAATGTGAATTTTTGAAGTCTTCATTCCATTAGGAGCCTTCAACTTGTCATTGTTAATCCTATGAATTCAAACTTTTGGTTTCCATTCGTGAATGGGGCCAAATATCATTCTTTGGTGGATCAAATCACTACCCTATTTTGAAGCAAAGGTCTATGGATGTATTGGGCAAGGTCACTTCCTATTGAAGAAGATGACAATTATGACCTCGTATGTTTGAAGAAGGACAAAGCTCTTGGATTGATCACTCTTTATGTTGACTCTGATCGCATTCATTATACTAAGGATAACAAAGATGTGAATAAATCTATGACACCTTATATTATCTATAGATTGGGTGTTAGGGTCCTATTACCCACAATATTGTGGGTAATATCAAGGATGTTCTGATAACGCTTTGGAAGTCTGAGATGTCTTTTATCCACAACCTGTGGGTGACACCCATAGGAGAAAATTTTTTGTTGGAATTTCTAAGTCTGACACGTTAGAAACCCTTCATGCACTTTACTAATTGATTCCTACCTACTTGTTCTGTTAATTAACAAGTTATTTACCATGTAAATACTGGAAATAAATACAAGTACATGCTCAACACATTACAGATCATCAACTGAAGGAAATAGAAACAAGTACACAAGTGACACCATTGTTTTTGGACTAATGTCCCCGGAAAAACCTAATGCGGGAAAACCAGTGCAACTATCTTAGGGTTTGATTTATTAAGCAGTTTCAGAATACAATCTGGGTGCCAAATCCAGCTCACCCAATAGAGAAAAATCTTAGCAGTATCACCTCTCTACTTGGAAGCAAATATTCCAGCTGAAACCCTAGATAAACATTCTAGCAGCTCCACAGCTCCAATCTGCCCCACGAAACCCCAACATCAGCCTCTAGGGACTGGGTTAGCCTCTCTCTATCCTAGCATTAGCCGAGTGTCACTATGGCTTGGCTTGCCTCAGCCTCTGGAGGCACTGTGTCAGCCCTCTAGCCCTCTACGTCACCTACGCTGGCCCTCTAAGGCACTGTGTAGCTCTTGGCTGCCTTTGCCTGAGTCCTGGCTGGCTCTACATGAACCCTTGGTTACTTCTGTGTCCATCTCTTCGGCTACTGCGCTGATCCTCCCAATGCTATCTCTACCTCTCTGCTTTTGTATTCACTGCCCCTCAGTTGTAACTCTGATCGTTCTCTCAACTTTTTCAGCAAATCCAGCTCGAGAAAGTCGAAATCTTGATCTCTTGGTGTGTTCTCCAAGTGACCCTCAAGCCTCCTCTTATACTTTTCTTGTTGACAAATCAACGACTGAGATTAGGTCCCTAATCAACAGCTAAGATTAAATCTGGCTTGATCCATGACTTTTGGACCATTCTAACACAGTTTTATATTAATTCACATTAATATTTTAATTTCCCTAAGTTTAGACTTCGGGGCTCCATTAAAAATATTAATTATTTTAATATCTCCCAAACTATTTAGAATTTGCCCAAACCCTTTCTAGGTATTGGAGATCTCATGTGCCTTAGCCTCGCCACCAATTTTCGTGACTAGAGCACATTTGATGCTACCCCAAATCAACACTCCCTCTTAGCGAGGACTGTGCTCTAGTAATACTCCTCACTGAGCATCACTCTGATCATCCGACATAGGTCCTTGTGCTGATGCTAGGCCTGCTGCCCAACATCCTATGCATTGTTGCATCCTGTACTGCTACCCATGGCCCTGCCACTGCCACCGCTGCATCCATACTACAACTCCCTCTGCATCCATGCTGCTGCCCATGGCCCCACCACTGCCACTGCTACATCTGCACTGCAACCCCTCTCCTCATGTTGCATCGTGTTGCCCATAACACTACCACTGCTAACTGCTGCACTGCAACTCAGCTGCTGAGAAGTAAGTAACTGATCTCCCAACTCTGACATCTCCATCAGGCTAGAAACACTCTTGATGTTGAAGCTCCCTCTGTCATTGACAAATGCTCCAACTCTGACCTTTGCGTTGTTGCAACAACTCCATGCATCTTACACCATTGCACACCTCTCTGTGCCATCTTGCACTAGTGCAACACTCCCGTGCCTCTCGCATTGTTGCGGCTTGCTAGCCTTGCGTTGTCTTGGGAATCCTGCATTGTAGCTCCCTTTGTCGCTCCATCCACATTCGTCTCCACTGACATCGCCAATACTGCTACTCCTCTACGGGGCTCCCGTAGCAAGGTCTAATCCAAGAGGTTGGGTACCTCGAGGATCCTACCCCTCATCGCCCGTAATCCGCCTGACTACAGCTCAATGTCTCCCCACTTTCGCTCAAGTGGTGTGTGTGCACTCATGTCACACAGAACAGAAAGGATCTTGACCTTCCAGATGACAAAGTTGGATGCCTCATCCAACTTGTCTTGATCCCTCAGCCCATTCATGGCCTCCCTTCGCTATTCTTGTTGACTCCTCCGAGTCTTTCTACTTCCCGTTTGGAAGTGATCTGTTCGACTCCTGGTGAGTCTACTTCCCGTCTAGAATTTCTCTATTCGACTCCTGCTGCGTCTACTTCCCATCTGAAAGTTCTCTGTTCGACTCTTGTTGAGTCTCTCTACTTCCTGCATGGAAGTTCTCGGTTCGGCTCCTGTTGAGTCCCTCCACTTCCTGTTTGGAAGTTCTCAGTTTGACTTCTGCTGAGTCTCTCTACTTCCTGTCTGGAATTTCTCGGTTTGACTCCTGCTGAGTCTCTCTATTTTCTACCTGGAAGTTCTTGGTTCAACTCCCACTGAGTCTCTCCACTTCCTGTCTGGAAGTTCTCGGTTCGACTTTTGCTAAGCCTCTCTACTTCCCGTCTGGAAGTTCTCTTCTGGACTCCCTCTTAGTCCCGATTTCCCACCTGGAAATCCTTTTGCCCATGTCAAGTTGCCCCTCTTTGATCGTTTGTGCAACAACAACACTGATCTGGATTCCTTGGCTAGAAACCTGCCTGGGCAGCAACTCCCTCTACCTTGGCCTTGCCCTGTTAGGTACTGTTTTGACTACACTACCCCACTAGCTCCACTCTGCAACTTACCCACAGCCTCCTAAACCCCAACAAACTAAATGTTACACCTCCTAGGCTCTGCACAATCTTGACACTAGCAAATTAGCTTCCTTAGCCAACTGTGTCAACCCTCCTGGCCTCTGCGTGAGCATGTCTTTGCTTCCCTCGGCCTCTGTGCATCCTCTTCTTAGCTCAGTCTTGATGATGCAGACACTGCGCCACCCATTCCTTGCTGCTACTCTACTAGGAATAACTTTTGTGACATGGGACAATTGTTTTCTACTGTTGTTGCTCTTGCTCGGCTGATGTCCTCAATTTTCATGTATCTGCAACCATGCTCCGATACCATGTTGCAATTTCTAAGTCTGACACGTTAGAAACCCTCCATGCACTTTATTGATTGATTCCTACCTACTTGTTTTGTTAATTAACAAGTTATTTACCATGAAAATACTGGAAATAAATACAATCACATGCTCAACACATTACAGACCATCAACTGAAGGAAATAGAAATAAGCACACAAATGACACCGTTGTTTTTAAACTAATGTCCCTGGAAAAACTCCATTTTGGGAAAACCGGTGCAGCTATCTAAGGTTTTGATTTATTAAGCAGTTTCATAATACAAGCTGGGTGCCAAATCCGGCTCACCCAACAAAGAAAAATCTTGGTAGTAGCACCTTTCTACTCGTAAGCAGATATTCTGACTGAAACCCCGGATAAACACTTCGGCAGCTCCACAGCTCCAATTTGCCCCACGCAACCCCAGTGTCAGCCTCTCTTTGGCCCAGCGTTAGCCCAATCTTACTCTGGCTTGGCCTACGTCAGCTTTTAGAGGCCCTGCGTCACCCATGCTGGCCCTCTGAGGCACTACGCAGCTCTTCGCTGCCTCTGCATGAGCCCTGGCTGCTCTGCGTGAAGCCTTGGTTGTTTCTGCATCCCTCTCTCCAACTATTGCATTGATCCTCCGGGTGATATCTCTGTCTGTCTGCTTCTGTACTCACTGCCGCTCAGTTGCAACTCTGATCACTCTCTCAACATTCTCGGTAAACCCAGCCCCAGAAAGTCGAAATCTTGATCTCTTGGTGTGTTCTCCAAGTGACCCTCAAGCCTCTTATACTTTTCTCATTGACAAATCAACGGCCGAGATTAAGTCCCTAATCAACAATTAAGATTAGATTTGGCTTGATCCATGACTTTTGGACCATTCTAACATAGTTTTATATTAATTCACATTAATATTTTAATTTCCTTAACTTTAGACTTAAGGACTCCATTAAAAATATTAATTATTTTAATATCTCCCAAACTGTTTAGAACCTGCCCGAACCCTTCCTGGGTATTGGATATCTCATGTGCCTTAGCCTCTCCACCAATTTTTTGTAGCTAGAGCACATCCGATGTTACCCCCAATCAACATTTTCTCCTATATGGTCCTCAGCTGGTAGCTAGCAGTGCCTTGCAACCACCAGATAGCTTGATGTGCCACTATGTTTGCCACTTGAGTTATCCATGTGCTCCCTTGCCCATCTATTATGATAATATGTTTGAAGGTGGGCCTTCCAACCCTGAAGGTGTGGCTTTTCATTATGTAGTTAGATATTTTGTTTACTTTATCATGGACACTTTTCGGCATGGATTAGTGGGGGGATTCGGCGGAAAGAGTGGGTTTGGTTTGTGCTCCTATCTCCTCTGTCCAATTTGATGGTTAACCTTGTATCCTAGTCCCGTGAGATCTCCTTTATTGGCTACTAGCTTTAGGGGTGGCACTATATACATTTCTCCCTCCCGCTCATTATAAGTCCTTTCACCATATTTCTCATTTGGATCCACATTTGTCCACTAAGTCCACAAGGAGTTAGCCTCCCCCTCCCCTTGTCCACACTTTGGGTCAGGCTTGGAATGATGCCTTGGAGGTTGATGCAGCTGAAAAGAAAGGAAAACTCATAATTTGGCCACTCTTAATAGGAAATGTACCACGAAATGCAAAAGAATCCGAGACATAAAAATTTAGCACGTGGGAAAAAGCGAAACATGAACTCTACCCTTATCACTATGGCCATCATCCTGGTTCCTAGGGCCACTCATATTGGCTCCTTCATTAAGGAACCCATGATTGTCCCAACTATTAGTTTTTGTAGCATCGGATGTGTTCTACCCACAAAATTTTGTGGAGAGGCAAGAATATATGAGATTTCCAAAACCCAAAAATCGTTTCTGGAAATTCCACCTAGAAGTGTTTCAATTAGATTATTAATCGATTTTTAAACATCTCCGAAGTCTAAATTTAGGGAATATGATTAATTAATCAGTATTAATTGAGATAAGGTGAAAATCATCTAGAAACTCACACGGATCAATCTAGAAATAATCCTAGCCATCGATTATGTTTTAATCTTGGCCATTGGTGCTCCAATAAAGGATTATAAGAGGAAGTCGATGTGGTGATGGAGAATACACTGGTGTAGATACTTAGTTGCCCAAGCAGTTGAATTTTCTTAGTAGTAGCAACTCAACAGAGAAGATAGAGTCAGAGGGTGAGTGGCAGGTGGAGGAGGAGGGCAACAACATTTTGGGAGGAAGATTTCCTATCCCCGGAAGAGGCAAAGGAAGGAAGGCCAAAATTTGTAAAGGGCCAACGTAAGCTCTGCATAGAGGGTGATGCAGGAAGCTCAACACAGAGGCTAGGGAGGAAATTTTAGAGGCAGAAAATAGTTGTGGGGTGAGAGAAAATTCTCATGATATTTTTGCCGGTATTTTTCTCAGATTAGATTGCCAGTTGGCATCTAAATTATTATACTCAGAGTCTAGTGAAGATTAATAATAAAACCTTCATATGCTACACCAGTTTTCCCAAGTTGGCTTTTTCCAGGGACAATTGTCAAAAATAACTTTCAAAATTATTATGTGTGCTAGAATTTCTCAGTTTCAGTGTTTTCTTTTCTGCTGTATTTTTATGGTGAAAATTGTAGTTGTGATTTTATTCGTTATTCGTTGTTTGTCGTAGCAAATAAACTGCATAATTAAATTTTTAGTTAGAAGAGTAATTTCCACTAGTTGCAACAGATAAAATTTCTCATGGTATCATAGATCAATTGATCAGCTAGAGAGCTTGGAAGCGAGAAGAAGGAATTTTGCTGCTCAGTGTGGGCAGCAAGTCGAAATTCCCAAGGGGCAACACAATATTTTTGCTAGGAGCCCGAATTGCTTAAGGAAGATCGATTTTCTAAGAGGGGTAGAAAAATTCAATTCTTCTAGAGCAAGTGATTCCAGAGGCAGAGTAAGCAGCTCAAATTTTCTTGTTGAGTAGATCTATAGTTGGACGCAGAGGGTTTTTGCAGCAGTTCGCTAGAGCATAGACAACGTCAGGGTGGGAAAGAGGAATAACACACTAAATTCTTCAGCATAGCCATGGGCAGAAATAACATTCAGGAGACTTCAGATTTGTCTTCTAGATTGGAAGACAAATTTACTTGCTTAACAGGATCAGCGTCACAGGGAGTCTGGTATATAAACAATGGAGCATGTGTTAAAATTGGCAACTAGGGCCAAACTCCATGTGGGTCATCTTATTCATGGATGATAATATTTTTATTAGATTCCTCTCGTCGAGAGGTGTAGGATTGATCTAATGATCATCCAATTCCGATAAGTATTTATGTAGATATGAATTTATTTTGATTATGGAATAATTATCAAACCGACCAGCAACTCATGTAGGCTCAGAAGCTCAACAGTCACATCTATTCAATCATCAACAGTTGTGTATAAATACAGAAGGTTTTTTTTTCATTTGGACACACTCAACTCATCACATCTCTCTCTCTCTCTCTCTCTCTCTCTCTCTCTCTCTCTCTCTCTCGTGCGCATAAAAGAGGCTCTTCTCCTACTACGCAAAAAGAGACTCTTCTCTCACACGTGTGGAAGGAAGGTGCAGAATTTAGGGCTGCAACTGCAAAACCAAGGTTTGACCATCAGTCTACCTCTCAGAACTGCGTTGTAGGTGAATTTGGATCCCCTCTGAAAGCCACATTTTTTGGTCAAGGAATCAAGTCGATCTGACGGTCGGTTTGCAAGATATTGTTTGCCCTAGTTTGGCTGATCTAGGGTTTGTTGCTACTGATGTAAATCAGATTTATGTACTATTTCTCTCTGCTGAATTATTGAAGATAAAGGAAGATTTGATCAAAGGGTTTCCCCACATTAGGGTTTGTCCCTGGCTAGCTGCCACATCTTGTGTCTCTTGTCTTGGCTTGTTTTCTGTCGATCGTTTAATGTTCTATCTGCACTTTACTTTGTGTACATGTGATTGCTAATCTGTGGATAATAATAAGAAAGATAAGTAAATTTCTCTAGCATAGAACATACCTAAAATTAACATGGTATTGGCGCTGAGGTGAAGACAATGCCCAAGCAAGAGTGAAAGAGAAATCACCAAAGACAGTTGGGACAAGACAAAAGGATCAATGGGTTCCTCATAATTCACCTAGAGTGAAGTCGAAGTAGAGACTGTTATCAAAATAACACAACGAAAGTTTTTGATGGCCTACCTGAAAATCAATTCACTGGGAAGTTCGGATCTAAGGGTAGAAGGAAAGGTAGATGTCTTGATGATAAGTTCAGCCCTTATGTGAAGGAGTGTCTAAATGGCAAAGATGTAGGTCACCAAGGACACGACTGACTCTTCAAGGAAGCAAGGAATCCCTGGAATGGAAGTCGAAGGTTTTAAGGTGGCATTCGTCAATGGAGAGGTATTTGTTTGAAAATAGAATTTTCAAAGATGCTTTTGAGTTCACGGTTGTATTAAGTTACATGAAGTCCACTGGGGACCATGTCCATTGACACATAGCACCGAAGGTTTGTGAGTCAGATGGTGACAGGGAAGCGTGAATTCAAAAAGAGCATGAAAGTACATGTCTGAGAAGTACCGAAGGAAAATCTTACAAGGGGACCATTCCCCTCATGTAGCAGGTCCACAAGTTTGAAACAACCGTGGAAGTTTCAGATTCATGAACAGGAATCTCATGTATACAGGTGGAAGAAAGCGCTCTATGGCTTGAAGCAAAACACCCCGAGCGTAGTATGAGAGGACTCATAGTTGTTTGATGAAGTTGAGATTCACTAAGGAGTGAAACCGATCCAAACCATTATCCGAAGGTTGTGAATGATAGACCTCTCATACCGGCACCTTATGTGGATGAACTATTTTTGACAGTTGCAGACCCTCTCATTTACAAAAGTAAGAGGGAGTTGGATTCTGGATGTATGTTTTGCAGTTAGCAAGGGGAGCTCATATTTGGTTGAGCCTCACTGGATTGGTGCCAAGAATCTTTTGAAATGTCTTCAGGGCACAATCTCTCATGGATTGAGATACATTGTTGGAAATATGAAACTGCATGATTATTCGAACGCTGATTGGGCAGGCAGTGTGGAGGATCACTGGAAGCACTTCTCAGTGTTGTTCCTCTTTGGATTCTGCTTCGATATCATGGATAAGCAGGAAGCAGAAGTCGGTTGTTATAAGCAGGGTTGAGACCGAATACATATCTACGAGTACGATCTCGTATGAAGCTGCTTGGTTGGGGAAGCTCTTCAGTGAGCTATTTGTACACATGATGAATACCATTGTAATTCTTCGTAACAACCAGAGGTGGGATTCAATTATTGAGGAATCCCATATTTGACGATTGCTCCAACAGATAGACATCAGATACTACCTTACCTAGGATATGGTAAGTCGATGAGCAAGGAGGTTCCATCACACTGAGATGATGTATAGGTCGCTAAAGCCTTGGGGGAAAGATCAAATCTGTGATTTTCTAGAACGACTTGGAGTCGTCAAGAGACCCTTGTACAAGGGTCATGCATGTTACGCATATTGAACTTTGGGAGCTTTGGGGGCTTGCGGTTCTTATTGGAGCCACATACGACCACAGGGTGACTCACCCTCCCCTGATGGTGCGCATTGGGACAAGATGATTCGCTCTCTTGTGGGACAGGATGATTCGCTCTCCTGTGAATAGGATGATTCGCTCTCCTGTGGACAAGATGATTCGCTCTCTTGTGGGACAAGATTCGCTCTCTTGTGGAACAGGATGATTCGCTCTCCTATGTAGCAGGATGATTAGTTCTCCTGTGAGGTCTGGATGATGTGTTCTCCATGACAAATGCAGCAGGATGATTAGTTCTACTGTGAGGATGGGATTGATTAAATTCTCATGTCGAAGCATCCTACCCATGCAGTCTGGGACTCATTGGAAGTACCTCTCATCTGATCAATGAGCAGGGAAATGAAGATAGGGACCATAATAGTACCGATGGACGCATCGTTGTATCTACCGTACTCCTTATGCTAGGATGACCTTCATTGATCTGGGATCAATGATACTGATCTAGGACCAGTGGTAGGAGTTGTACCCACTATGACGTTGACTTTGGGTCGGTTGAGACTGGTATGGGACCAGTGGTACACACTCTGAGACTGACTTTGAGTCAGTGGAGGATGATGCTGGTCTGGGACCAGTGATACACACTCTGAGACTGACTTTGAGTCAATATGATACATCCTTGATCATTTCTTCCTCTTCATAATTTGGACAAAGCAGAGCAGAACAAAACAACGTAGAGCAGGTAGGATAGAGCAGAGTAGAGCAGGGGTCAAGCTGTATAGAGCAGTGCATTTGATGGATGAATAGTAGCGACCGATAGACAGATTGCAGATGGATTTCTCCCTAGTTGAGAGGGAGTGTTAAAATTGGCAACTAGGGAAAACTCCATGTGGGTCATCTTATTCATAGCTGATAATATTTTGATTAAATTCCTCTTATTGAGAGGTGTAGGATTGATCTAAAGATCATCCGAACCCAATAAGTATTTATGGAGATATGAATTTATTTTGATTATGGAATACTTATCAAGCCAACCAGCAACTCATGTAGGCTCAGAAGCCCAATAGTCACATCTATTCAATCATCAACAATTGTGTATAAATATTGGAGGTATTTTCCTCATTTGGACACAGTCAACTCATCACATCTCTCTCTCTCTACTGTGCAAAAAAGAGGCTCTTCTCCTACTGCGCAGAAAGAGACTCTTCTCTCACTCGTGTGGAAGGAAGGTGTAGAATTTAGGGCTGCAACTGTAGAACCAAAGTTTGACCTGCGTTGACCATTAGTCTGCCTCTCAGAACTACATTGTAGGTGAATCTGGATCTCCTCTGAAGGCCGCATTTTTTGGTGAAGGAATCAAGCCGATCCGACTATCAGTTTGCAAGATATTGTTTGCACTAATTTGGCTGATCTACGGTTTGTTGCTGCTGATGTAAATCAGATTAATGTACTATTTCTCTCTGCTGATTTATTGAAGATAAAGTAAGATTTGATCAAAGGGTTTCCCCACATTGGGGTTTGTCCTTGGCTAGTCGCCACATCTTGTGTCTCTTGTCTTGGCTTGTTTTCTGTCGATCGTTTAATGTTCTATCTGCACTTTACTTTATGTACATGTGATTGCTAATTAGTGGATAATAATAAGAAAGATAAGTAAATTGCTATAAGCATAGAAGGTACCATAACTTAACAGCATGATATGGTGGGATTGAGAACTACATGCAGTAGATGGGATTCGTCAAGAGTGATGCAGATCCCAACCTTTACTTTTTGATGGTAGATGGTGAGCCACTCATTCCAGTTTTGTATGTGGATGATCTCCGTTTGATAGGATCATTAGGGCTCATAAAAGACTGCAAGAAGAACTTGACAACAAAATTTGACATGAAGGACTTTGGGTTGATGCACTATTTCCTATGATTAGAAGTGTGGCAAAAGGATGGGGAGATCTTCCTCGGGCAAGGAAGATATGCTACAAATATTCTGAAGAGGTTTAGAATGCAAGATTGTAGATCCATGTCTATGCCCATGATCACCAATTGCATGAAGATAGATGCATCAGATGACAATGATGTGAACCCCACCTTGTATAGACATCTTATTGGGTCTCTCATGTATTTGGTCAACACTAGGCTAGATATCTGCTTCGCAGTCAATACCCTTAGTCAGTTCATGGTAGAGTCGAAGAGGGTACATTGGACAACAACAAGGCATATTCTGAAGTAATTTCATACACAATCGAGTATGGGTTGAGATATGCTTGAGGAGATGATGTCAATTTTTGTGGGTACATAGATGCAGATTGGGCAGGTAGTTCAGTGGACAAGAAAAGTAACTTTGGGTATTGCTTTAGTGTTGGATCAGGGATGGTTTCTTGGTGTAGCAGGAAGCAGAAGTCAGTTGCACTGAGCTTTGCAGAAGCAGAGTATATAGCAGCCAACATAACTACGTGCAAAGTTATGTGGCTTCAAAAGTTGCTAGTAATCTTGTTCAGGCATAGGATGGAGGTGACTGATGTCTATTGTGATAATTAGAGTTGCATAAAGTCTCTGAAAATCTAGTGTTTCATGACAGGTCGAAGCACATCGATATTTAGTGTCACTTCATCAGGGATTATGTACAACGTGGAGCAATCCAACTACAATATGTTCCCATAGAAGAGCAGATTACAAATATTCTCACGAAATCTCTAGGGAGAGCTAAGTTCGTCTTTTTTAGAGAACATATGGGTATGGTGGAGAACTTGTTTCAGTAGAAGGGACATGCTATTTTGGATGCTTTTCAGCTGCAGAGGTTACAGTTGCAGCAGTAACAGATGAGAGGGAGTTGCAGTGAAAATGCAATGTTGGCAACAACATGGCAATGTCAGCAGCAACATAGATGTAGCATATATCAGAGTTACGCAGTGGTTGGTGGGCAGTATGGTTAGACATCAACAACGTGACAAGAGATGATGCAAAGACATGGTGTGCAGTAGCACTAAAACACATTCCTCGCTAAGCGGGAGTGTTAGTTTTTGTAGCATCAGATGTGTCTAGCCACAAAATTTTGTGGAGAGGCTAGAATACATGAGATCTCCAAAACCCAGAAATTATTTATGGAAATTCCACCTAAAAGTGTTTCAATTAGATTATTAACTGATTTTTAAATATTTCCTAAGTTTAAACTTAGGGAATATGGTTAATTAATCAATAGTAATTGAAGTGGTGAGAATCATCTAGAAACTCACATGGATCGATCTAGAAATGATCCTAGCCATTGATTGTGTTTTAATCTTGGTCGTTGGTGCTCCAACAGTGGATTATAATAGGAAGTCAATGTGGTGATGGAGAATGCACCATAGCGGATATTCAGTTGCCTAGGCAGTTCGATTTTCGTAGTAGCAATATCTCAATAGAGAAGATAGAGCCAGAGGGTGAGTAGTAGGTGGAGGAGGAGGGCAGCAACACTCTGGGAGGAAGATTTCCAGTCCTCGGAAGAGGCAAAGGAAGGCTGAAATTTGCAGAGGGCCAACGTAAGCTCTGCGTAGAGGGTGATGTAGGGAGCTCAGCGCAGAGGCTAGGGAAGCAATGTCAGAGGAAGAAAATAGTTGTGGGGTGAGAGAAAATTCTCATGATATTTTTGCCAGTATTTTCCTTAGATTAAATTGCTAGTTGGACATCTAAATTATTGTACTCAAAATTGTTGGTGAAGATTAATAACAAAACCTTCATCTGCTACACTAGTTTTCCCAAGTTGGGTTTTTTGGGGACAATTGTCCAAAGAAAACTGTGTCAAAATTCTTATGTTTGTGCTAGAATTTCTCAGTTTCCAGTATTTTATTTTCTGCGGTATTTTTATGGTGAAAATCGCAGTATTGGTTTTATTCGTTGTTTGTCGTAGCAAATAAATTACATAATTAAATTTTTCAAGAAGAATAATTTCCAGTAGCTGCAATAGATAAAATTTCACACCAACCCCTGGTGGGCGATGAACTGCCCCACTTAAAGGGGTTATTCACTGCTATGTCTTACACATCATGCTCTCATCCCTTAGAGCCGTAAGCAGTGATAAAAGAAAAATCAATAAAGGGAAAAAGGCATATGAAGAAGGGTGGAAAACCAAAGTTCGGGGTAACTCATGTACCATAATTGCTCCCACCTACATTCATACATGCAAGTGTGGGCTTCCCCTATTATAGCTACCCTTGTATTGTGGCATGTGGCCTGGAGCGTTCCCCTGATGCCCCACTATTTTTCATCATTATATCATATGCCACCTGCCATTTGGTGGATGTACCATGGACATGTCACCCCCATAGAGGCTGAAACCACCTTATAGGGTCCTTGGTTAACCTTCTTTTTGAACTTGGAGACACTTGCATGTTCTAAAGCCCATTATGGAAGGGCATGCCATTATGAAGTGTCCACTTGGTTCCATGATTTGTAAGCTCATTTACTTAATTGCATTAATGATTGGTTGTATTGGAAGGTAAGGGAACGCATTGGATTTTATACAAGATTATTGGTGGGTCTTCATCTAGGGTTTGGTCTCCCTATACGAGGTCCAATTCCTCTAAAGTGTCATATTGCCATTTGAAGGGTGAGCGTTGAGAACCACGGGTCTCCACCATAACAAAGAGCAGATTGCCACTCCATGGGATCCTTTAGATTCACTCATTGCTTGTTCGTGTTCCACCTATTGGACAATGATGATGCACCTGGACCACTTTGCCGAGTTCGATCCACTCTTGCACCACACACTTGGCATTTGATCCAAGGCCCATATGAAGTTATGTCTCACCGTGAGAGACAATGACAGGTCTTGCATCATCTTTCTAGCCCTTATAGATGGGATACAAGATTGTTCGATCCATTTGGAGACCCATGAGGATGCTTTGTGCCCTTAGAGTCACTTGGGGACACTACAGGTTGTTTGCTTGGATATCAAGGGGCCAACCCCTTGATCAGTATGTGCGGAGCTCATTCATTCATCTTGGCACACATTGGACTCCACTAGGCATCCTCAATGGCCCTTCGACCTATTGTATTTACTATTTTTCCCTCATGAGAGGCTTATTGTTGTATTATGGAGCTATCTTGGTGAGCTTGTCACCAAGTCATGTTATTTTGCCATATTATTTTATTATTTGGGGCATTATTAGGCCTAATTAGGCAAATTGAACTCTTTAGGGAGGATATATATTGAAGTGATGATCATTTAGTTTGATCATCACTTGGATTTTGACCATTATCTCTTCTTGAGAATTTTTCTATAGCTATTGGAGAATGAATTGGAT
Source organism: Pinus taeda (assembly GCA_000404065.3). Taxonomy (NCBI): domain Eukaryota; kingdom Viridiplantae; phylum Streptophyta; class Pinopsida; order Pinales; family Pinaceae; genus Pinus; species Pinus taeda. Next base: position 54,288 of record APFE030094744.1, read on the forward strand.
ATCTTTGATGCATTTTGGTATTTGGAAATTTTCTCTTTGGTCTTGGAGCTTCAATTTTTGTCTCTCTTGATGATTGGATATATTCGCTATACTTGTAATAGTCATTTTCATGATTTATTTCTCTATTTCATGTCAATGTATAATGTATGGAATTTTTGCTCATGAAGTTGGAGTTGCTGCCCTAATGGGAATGTGAATTGGTTGAATATTAATTTTGTGAGGGTTTTTCATATGTTTCATGCTTAGTATAGTGAATGAATGTTCCTAGAGGTATATGATCTTCATAATTGCCTTGATAAGTCATCAATTGCAACATCAAGAAGTATACATTTTCCTAGTAATCCAATTGTTACATTTAGGGCTATGAGAAATTGTTGGGAAACTCCTTGATTGGGTAAAAGAAATTCCAAACATCAAAAAGCTCATTGAGTTCATTCTCTCGATAGGCTAGGCATTCGTATAATCCTTGATGATCACCAAAACGAAATCTTTTCACCTTCTCTCTCTTTTTATAAGCCCTAACCCTAATGTCTCCTAGGGCATCACACGAAATCAATTGTAGCCATCCAAACTTGATGAAATTTGGTCTAGAAATGCATTGGTGTGTCCTTGAGATATCCTCCATTTTGAAGCTATTCTAACAATGGAGTCTCAAGTCTTGCCAAGCCTTAGCTCGAGAACCATTTTCCCTAGTTTTCGTTTGGTTAGTGGCTTCATTAAGAATCATTGCATTAAAGTCTCACGTCAAATCCAATCTCTTTGGTCTTTTTCATCTCCCTCACTTGGTTAAGATCCTTTGTTTGAATCTTTACCCCAAACCCTTGACCTTGTTTGGGCCCACTAGGGTTTCTTTGTGGTCTTGCAACCTTATCATTCCAATTTCGCAAGGATTACTTAGGAAACCCAATCCCTTTAGGATTCTTAGGTCTAGGGCACATTATATCAAGAAATATTCCTCAACCCTATGTCTAAGTTTCCCTCTAGCCCTTCTTGGAGAGCCTTTCATCTTGCTTCTAAAGCAAGCAACCCCTATCATTAAAGTCTCTCCCTTGAATAGGCTATTGAAATCACTACCGCCACATCGTTGATACATCATTCTTAGTGATTTCCATAATACCGGGACTCCTCCCATCGGTGAAAGTCTGTAAAAAGCAGGGAGCTCTAGCTGAGGTCACAATGGGTTATTGTTCCATTGTTTCCACTTTACCTAGTGGTCACTCTATAGGATCCCCTCCTAGGACCCATGCTAGATTGAGTGGTAACAATGCCCTAATAAAATTTCATTGTAGGCAGTGTAGGACTCAGTTTATTTACATTTGGAAGTGTTTTTGAATTTGAAGAACTGATTCAAGTTTCCAATCCACTTGGATATGACACTATTTACCATAGAAAGCCCTGTTGTACAAGAGAGTGGAAGTCTAGAAATTACTCTTTGGAAGCCAACGATAATATATAACTGTTAGTAAAGGCAATTGAATTGTCTCTAGTTTCAATAACTGATTCATTCTATCAGTATGATCTGGTTAGTGTTGTTTCCCACACTAATGCCATTTGTTGGGAATTCCTATTCAATGTTCATATGGAAAGGAATGACCCGAAGATGGTCTTCTCGTTTATCAAGAGTAGGGGACTGAAGGTGGATGAATAACATAAATTGATTTCTGAATTGGAAGAAGACATATTAATGGGATATAGCCCAGATGAATTGAGGAAAGTCCAATAATCGAACAAGTAGATAACCATTGTAAGCATTTTAAGATCTTATAGGTTATTGATAATATGGAACATAAGCCAATTCAATTGGAAGTCAATCATCAAGCTTTCTAAAAGAGGGAAAACAACTTCAATGGTTACCTTCTATTATTCTTGTCTATTAAATTTCATGTTAACAAATATGGTGTATCCTGGTAACATATTCTTTCTTTGAGTGTACAAGTAAACTAAAATTTGCCTTGATTCGAAGTGAGGATGACAAGTTCCTTATCCATAATATAGTAGCAACCATTGCATTATTGGTCCCAAAATTTTTCAGTTCTATATTACCAGGGTTGTATACATGATGAGGAGTATATATAATAGACCTAGTGAATGAGGAAAGTAATGTTGGACAGACCTGTGATCTAGATAGCCCAACCGACCAAAGTTAAAATGGGGAGGAATAAGGTTTAATAGAGTTGTGCAACTATTGTTGCATCATGCATCATTTCAACATAGATCTGTGATCTAGATAGCCTAATAGACCGAAGTTAAAAAGGGGGAGGAATAAGGGTGCTCAAGGTATATATACTTTTATTGCATTAGAACAGGAGTTAGGACTGACCTTGTATAAGGTTATAGCCAACCTGTATTTACATTTTGATGGAATATAAAGTGAAATGATAATTAGAGCCAAGTTGTACAGGAGAAATTTGGTGTTGCCCACTTTGTTGAATTAAAATAGCCTACATTTTAATTGAAAAGAGTTGATGCATTAGTGGGTTTCTCGTTGTTGTTATGGGGATGATATGTACATAGTGGTTACTATCTTTTGCAAATCCATGTCCACATATAGGGCATAACTTTGAGTATTTCTTGCCTAAATGTGGTTATGATTGATTCTTTGAAGAAAAAAAGCTTCACCCTTAACTTGTGGAGCTGGTATTGGAAGGAAAAACCTTGTTGCAAGAAATATTTTACTTGTTTGTGGGTAAGCCTTCACAAGTAAGGAATGGCGCCTTCACAGGTAAGGAATGGCATCTTGGGGGAGATGCGTTGTTTGGCACTTTTGATGAAGAAACCAGTCCTCTTAAGAGTTGTTGGTAGAAATCTGGGGTTTGAATGCCCACCTAGAAAGTCAAAGGGATATATTATTGTAAAGGAAAACATCTTGAACAGCCTTCGGAGGCTGGACGCTACACTAAAATCCCCTCTTCCCCTCCTTTATTGGAGACAAGTCAATTTTATGGGCTTATGCCCCTTAATATTTGTACACGGGGCGTAAATTGTATTATTTTTTATTATTTAGTTGTTGAAGAGGGCATTTTGTCCATGCTTAGGCTAGAACAGGCGATTTTAGACAAGAAAATTAATCTTTTAATGTGAGGGAAGTTGAGTACCTTCTCTATAAATAGAGGTGCACTTCCTCTCTTTCTCATGGTGGGATTTGGGGGAGAAATCCCTTAGCAAGTCTCAAATTTCTGAATTTTTCTCTCTTTCCTTAATTTTGGCTATGGAGGAATAAGTAATGATATCTTGGAGGATTTTGTTGGTGTGGATGGACGTTAATTTTAGATAACAATGGTATATTCGATGCTTTAGAGAAATTTACTTTAGTTTTTCTTATTAGCCCAATATCAATTTCCAAATTAGCAATCACATTAACATTGATAGTAAATGCAGATAGAACATTAACAATAAGCAGAAGACAAGCCAACACAAGAGGACACAATATATGGCGGATGCCAAGGAAAAACCCCAATGTGGGGAAAACCCTTTGATCAAATCTACTTATTATTCTTTAAAAGTTCATCACAGAGAGAGTACATCATACAAAATTTACTTCCCAATCACTGTCAAAACAGTGCAACCAAACAACAGTCAATAGGATGCCATAACTAAAAAGGCAACATTGGTCAAACCAGTAGAAAATCTCCTCCAAATGAACTTGGTCAAACCCAGTCAACTCGGCCTCCAAAGTCAGTAAATCAACCCAAAATAGTCCTGAAAATCTCAATCAAACTCGGCCAACGCAGAGTCAATGTTGTGGTCAACATGCTCCAATTGCCTTGGTTTTTGTGCCAGGAGATGCGCCTCAAAAGATTAGAATAAATGCCTAAAAACTGCAGTCAAAGAAGATGAGTTGACCCTTGGTCAACACTAGTCAATGCCCCTGCAAATAGCCCAAAAATAGTACTGTGATTTCTGCTTGAAATTTTTGGTCAACCTAAGTCAACGTGAGAAGAGAGAAGATCTTCTCCTTTGTTCTACGAACCAATGAGGAGAGGAGAGAGAAAGATGTGTTAAGTGATGATCCAAATGAGGAGAATATCTCTCTTATTCATACAATTCGATGAGGGGTGGAGACACATCTATTGGGGCATCATGAGCCTACATTAGACTTTTGGCTGACCTTGACAATTTGCACATGGGAGAATTAAATTCAAAATCTCACTTCTTCTCATCCAAACAAGATGATCTTTAGATCAATATTGCACCTCTCAGAAAGAGGAATCTAATAAAAATATCATCTCCATCATATGAGCTCTCCGAGGTGGAGTTTGGCCCTAGTTGCCAATTTTAACATTCCCTCTCAACTAGGGAGAAATCCACCTGCCAAATCATCTGTCAATTTGTACCATCTCTGTCATCCCTGCTCTGTTCTTCTTTGCTTTGTTGAACCATGAAGAAATAATCGAGAGTGAGTCACAAGACCTTGCCACTCTCCACTGACTCGAAGTCTGTTTCAATTGATCTCGGATCAATATCAAACATCCTGGCATAAGGAATACGACAGTGCACGATGCATCCATCGGTAGCGCTATGGTCCCTATTCTCACTTCCCAACTCATTGGCCAGATGAGAGGTACTTCCCATGAGTCCCAGACTACATGGGTAGGATGTAGAAGGTGAACCACTCATCCTACTTATATGCCATAGGAGAAGGTGAACCACTCATCCTATGCATATATCAACCATCATAGGGTATCATAAGGGAAGGTGAATCACTCACCCTGTAAACAATGCACCACTAGGGGAAGGTGAACCACTCACCCTATGGTCGCCCATAGCTCCAAGAAGTATCCCAAGCCCCCTGGAGCCCCCATAGCTCAATATCCAACTCAAATGAGACCCTTATAAGAGGGTCTTTTCATGACTGCAAGTCTATCATGGAAGGTTAAGAATTTACCTTCCCAAGGGGCTTTGTAAGAATATCTGCGACCTAATCATCAATCCCAATGTGATGGATCCTTATTACTCCCCGGTGTACCATATCCCGATAAAGTGGTACTTGATATCAATATGCTTGGAGCAGTCATGGAACACAAGATTCTCAGAAGGACGAATTCCACTTTGGTTTCTGCTTTAGATCACGGTGGTATCCAACACATGCCCAAACAACTCACTAAAGAGCTTCCTCAACCAAACAACTTCATAAGAGTCCATACTTGCAACAATGTATTAGACCTCGGCAGTGCTCAAATCAACCGATTTCTACTTCCTACTCATCCATGATATCGCAACAGAACCTAGTGAGAAACAACATCCCGATGTGCTCTTACAATCCACCACACTACCAGCCCAGTCAGCATCAGAATAACCACGGAGCCTCAAATTCCCAACAGTGTATCTCAGTCCATAGGTGATTGTGCCTCGAAGATATCTCAAGAGTTTCTTGGCAACAAACCAATGTATGTGATGAGGCTCGACCATAAATTGACTCAATGTATTCATTCCAAAGCATATGTTTGGACAAGAGTTCACCAAGAACATCAAGGCCCCCACGAGTTGACGATACTTAGAAGGATTTCCAAAATCGGGCCCAATAGCACTTCCGCATAGCTTCTTGAAGTTGAGTTTCATCAGAGTAGTCACAGGCATACAATCCATCATCCCAAATATTTCAAGTAGCTTCACAATGTATTTTCCTTGAGAAAGGAAAATCTCACCTGGATTTTCCCAGACCTCCAAGCCTAGGAAGTAGTGCATCAATCCTAGGTCCTTTATCTCCAAAATTTGGAAGCCAACTCCCTCTTGCACTGATAAATGAGAGGGTCTGCACCTGCCAGAAAGGGATTGTCCACATAAAATACCAAGATCAGAGGTCTATCATTTTCAAACTTGAAGTAAAGGTTCGAATCAAGTTCACTTCTTGTAAAACCTAGCTTCATCAGATAGTTGTCAATCCTCTCATACCAAGCCCAGGGAGCTTGCTTCAACCCAAAGAGGGCTTTCTTCAACCTACGTACATGTGTCTCTTGATCTTGAACTTCAAACCCCACTGGTTGATCCACATAGACTTCCTCCTTAAGTTGATCATTTTCTATCAAATTTGAAAGAGCCTCCTTATACCTAATGAACTGCCTTGAGGCATCACTATCAATCCACCAATTATCTAAGGTATCCAGAGGAGAAGTAGTATAGAGGGAAGATATAAAATAAAATTCTTTTTTCCTGGTATCTACAACATTAGATTCATCATACCTGCAGTTTCTTGATCATTTGGGAGGCCGACCATTTTCATATTGAGTAGCGGGAGCATTCCTTTTTCCTTTGTTGTTGAACCTGTCATTCATTTGATTGTTGTTGCCTATGAAATTGTTGCGGTTGTTGTTATCATCATCTCCAGGTGTATCCCTTTTATTCAGACACTCCCTAGCATAGTGGACAAACCTGTTACAATTGAAGCATCTTCCCTTTCTTGCATCTTTGAATCTATGTCTTCCTTGACCTTGTTTCTTTGAACCAACATTGTTCTTCTTTTTAGCATGAGCTGAGAATGTAGTAGGATCATTCTTATTTGAAGGCATGTCTCTCTCCATCATCCTTGTCTCTTCTTGAGTACATCTAGTCAACAACTCATCAAAACCTGGAAACTTGTCATTGTTTAGGATAGTAGTGTTGAACACATCCCATTCACGAGGGAGACCTCCAAGAGCAATGAGAATGAGCTCCCTGTCTGCAATAACTTCTCCAATGGATAGAAGATCATTTTTTATTTTGGTAATCCTCATGAAGTGGGATTGGATGTCTTCTCCTCTTCCCTTCTTTATGTCCTTCAACTTGTTCTTGAGAAAGAGGACTTGGTTTGCATTGCTAGCTTTAAACATGCTAACCAACTTGTCATACATCTCGTTAGATGTGCCCAAATCAAATATGTAAGCAACTAAATGCTTGTAAAGAGAATCCCTGATGATCTTCTTAGCCTTGACCTCACCTTTCTTGTACTTTGTCTCAGTGGCAGTCGGTGCATTTGATGGAGGTTCAACAATTTTTCCCTGCACATAGTCTATAACATCATGCTCTTCCAAAGTTAAGTCAAGAGACATCTTCCATGCATGATAATCATACTTATCATTGAGATTGTCATCAGACTTGAAGTAAAATGAGGAGGCCATTGAATCTTGTCCTTGTCCAACAAATCTTAGTGATTGTTTTTCTCACTCTTGCTTAGGCTTTGTCTTCACCTGAGCTATAATACCATGTTAATTTTAGATAACAATGGTATGTTCTATGCTTTAGAGGAATTTACTTCATTTTTTCTTATTAGTCCAATATCAAATTCCAGATTAGCCATTACATTAACATTGATAGTAAATGCGGATAGAACATAAGCAATAAGAAGACAAGCCAAGACATGAGGACACAATATTTGGCAGATGCTAGGGAGAAACCCCAATGTGGGGAAAACCCTTTGATCAAATCTTCCTAGTATTCTTCAAAAGTTCGGTAGAGAGAGAGTACATTGTACAAAAATTACTTGCCTAGTCACTGTCAAAACAATCCAGCCAAACAACAGTCAATAGGATGGCCTAACCAGAAAGTCAATGCTAGTCAAACTAGTAGAAATCTCTTCCAAATGAGCTTGATCAAACCTTGTCAACTTGGCCTCCAAATTAAATCAAAATCAATCCAAAATAGTCCTGAAAATCTCAGTGAAACTCGGGGAACACAAAGTCAACATTGTGGTCAATGCAGGTCAACCTGCGCGAGTGCCTCGGTTTTTGTGTCAGGAGATGCGACCTCAAAAGATCTAAATAACTGTTTGAAAACTACTGTCAAAGTAGATGAGTTGACCCTTGGTCAATGCTAATCAATGCCCCTGCAAATAGCCCAAAAACAGTCTTGTGATTTCTACTTGAAATTTTCAGTCAACCCAAGTCAACTTGAGAAGGGAGAAGAGTTGCTCCTTTGTTGTACGAACCAATGAGGAGAGGAGAGAGAGATGTGTTTAGTGATGATCAAAATGAGGAGAATGTCTCTCTTATTCATACAATTCGATGAGGGGTGGTGACACATCTATTGGGGCATCATGAGCCTACATTAGACTTCTGGCCGACCTTGACAATTTGCACGTGTGAGAATTAAATTCAAAATCTTACTTTTGCTCATCCAAACAAGATGATATTTAGATCAATCTTGCACCTATTGGAAATAGGAATCTAATAAAAATATCATCTCCATCATACGAGCTCTCCGAGGTGGAGTTTGGCCCTAGTTGCCAATTTTAACACTCCCTCTCAACTATGGAGAAATCTACCTACCAAATCATTTGTCAATCTGTACCATCTTTGTCATCCCTGCTCTACTGTGCTTTGTTGAACCATGAATAAATAATGAAGAAGAAATGATGGAGAGTGAGTCATAAGACCTTGCCACTCTCCACTAACCCGAAGTCAGTTTCAATTGATCCCAGATCAATATCAAACATCCTAGCATATAGAGTACGACAGTGCATGGTGCATCCTTTGGTAGTGTTTTGGTAGTGTTATGGTCCCTATCCTCATTTCCCAACTCATTGGCCAGATGAGAGGTACTTCCCATAAGTCTCGAACTACATGGGTAAGATGTAGAAGGTGAACCACTCATCTTGCTCATATGCCATAGGGGAAGGTGAACCACTCATCTTATGCATATATCAACCATCATGGGGTATCACAGGGGAAGGTGAACCACTCATCTTATGCATATATCAACCATCATGGGGTATCACAGGGGAAGGTGAACCACTCACCCTATACACGGCACGCCAGTAGGGGAAGGTGAACCACTCACCTTATGGTCGCTCATAGCTCCAAGAAGTACCCCAAGCCCCTCGCAGCTCCCATAGCTCAATATCCAACTCAAACCAGACCCTCATAAGAGGGTCTTTTCATGACTCCAAGTCTCTCACGGAAGGCTAAGAATTTGACCTTCCCAAGGGGCTTTGTAAGAATATCTGCAACATGATCATCAATCCCAATGTGATGGAGCCTTATTTCTCCCGGTTGTACCATATCCCAGATAAAGTGGTACCTGATATCAATATGCTTGGAGCAATCATGGAACACAAGATTCTCATAAAGACAAATCCCACTTTGGTTGCCGCATTAGATCACGTTGGTATCCAGCACATGCCCAAACAACTCACTAAAGAGCTTCCTCAACCAAACAACTTCACAAGAGGCCATACTTGCAGCAATGTATTTGACCTCGACGGTGCTCAAAGCAACCGATACTCACTTCTTGCTCATCCAAGATATCGAAGAAGAACCTAGTGAGAAGCAACATCCTGATGTGCTCTTACGATCTACGACACTGCCATCCCAATCAACATCAGAATAACCATAGAGCCTCAAATTCTCGACAATGTATCTCAGTCCATCTGTGATTGTGCCTCGAAGATATCTCAAGAGATTCGTGGCAACAATCCAATGTATGTGATGAGGCGCGACCATAAATTGACTTAATGTATTCACTGCAAATCATATGTCCAGACCAGAGTTCACCAAGAACATCAGGCCCCCCATGAGTTGATGATACTCTGAAAGATTTCCCAAATCGGGCCCAACAACACTTTCGCATAGCTTCTTGAAGTTGAGTTCCATCAGAGTAGTCGCAGACTTACAATCCACCATCCCAAATATTTCAAGTAACTTCACAATGCATTTTCCTTGAGAAAGGAAAATCTCACCTGGCTTTTGTCAAACCTACAAGCCTAGGAAGTAGTGCATCAATGCTAGGTCCTTCATCTCGAATTTGGAAGCCAACTCCCTCTTGCATTGATAAATGAGAGGGTCTACACCTATCAAAAAGAGATCATCCACATAAAGTACCGAGATGAGAGGTCTATCATTTTCAACCTGGAAGTAAAGGTTTGGATCAGGTTCACTTCTTGTAAAACCCAACTTCATCAGATAGTTTTCGATCCTCTTATACCAAGCCTGGGGAGCTTGCTTCAAACCATAGAGGGCTTTCTTCAACCTGCATACATGTGTCTCTCAACCTTGGACTTCAAACCCCATAGGTTTATCCACATAGACTTCCTCCTTAAGTGAGTCATGCAAGAAGGTAGTCTTGACATCCATTTGATGTAAATTCCATACTTGAAAGGAAAAAAGGGCAATGATCGAGTAGATGGTGGCATATCATACAACTATTGCAAATATCTCATCATAACACCTTCCTTTTCAGAGAAGCCTCGAGCAACAAACCTGGCCTTGAACTTTTCAACACTTCCATCAGCTCCATGCTTGATCTTGTAGAGCCATTTCGAGGTGACAACAGATTTGTCCTTAGGTCTAGAGAGCACATCCCAAACATCATTCTTCATAATCGACTCATACTCTTCGCTCATAGCATCCTTCCAAACTTGGTGCTTCACATCTTCTTTGAATGTGCAGGGCTTAGTTTGAACAATGGTGTTGATGGCTACTAAGTACCCTTGGTACCTATTCGGCTTCTTACTTTCATGAAATGTCCCCCTTGGTGTAATATGTCTCTCGGCATCTTCAAGAGTGTCCTTGAGCCATGAGGGTCTCCTTTTTGAGGAGGAAGGCTTATGGGGAGTTGGATCAATGGGATCCATCGGTCCTTCAACATTGACCATTAGCTCGTCCTTCGGTTCTTCCTGCTTTCCTGTATTTTCTTCTTTGTTCTTCCTTGGAATAGGAAGGTCTCTAACCTTCCCATGGGCAACATCTTCACCGAAGGTGACATCATGACTTATTTCCACTTCTCTTTGACCAGGCACATAGATTCTATGTGCCTTTGAAGTTTCACTGTAGCCCACAAATGTTCCTTTCTTCCCAGATGCATCCAATTTGCTTCTCTTTTCTTTTGGAATATGAAAATACATAGGGCTACAAAAAATTCCAAAATGGAAAACACCAGATTTCTTACTAGTGAAAACTTCTTTGGGAGTTTTGAAGTCCAATGCTTTATGAGGACATCTATTTTGAACATACACGACAGTGTGGGCAGCTTCTTCCCATAGGAACTTCGGAAGGCCTTGATCATGAAGCGTGGCACAGATGGCTTCTATAATGGAACGATTCTTCCTTTTAGCAACAACATTTTTCTCAGGAGTATATGCGGTAGTAGTCTCCCTCTTAATGCCAACTTCTCTACAATAGTCATTGAGCTCATTTGATTCATATATGGTTCCATTATCGGTCCTCAATATTTTGATCTTCTTCTCTGTTTGATTTTCAACCAAGGCTTCGAAAGAGCAGAACCATTTGAACAATTCGTCTTTCTTCTTCAAGAAATAAATCTAAGTTTTTCGAGAGAAGTCATCCACAAAAATAGCATAATACAAATATCCTCCCAAATATGTCACGGGAAACTATTGACGGTGCTGGATCCACCAACATGTAAGGGGATCTCCCCATTAAGAAGTCCTAATTATACCTCAGATCATTTGGTGCAGGAGTCCCAAAAGTGGTTCGTAAGGTAATCCCTTAACTGTGATGTCGCACAGAGGCAAGTAAGATAACTCTGTCAATAGCAAGGGTGTGACCGCTACAGTGAGTCAAGGAAGGTGAATGAGAGGTTCTAACACATGGGGGTGAGATGAGTGTGCCGCTTGGCAACTTGTAGCAGTACTCAACTGAGAAGGGAACACACGAGCGAAGATGCATCACAAGTTGGAAAGCAGATCATTCGATAGTCCAAAGCGATGGTGAAACCAACAACACATCTGCAACAAGATTCATATAATTGCATACGAAGCAGTTCATACACAAATACATAAGTTAAACAACATACATTGCTTAAGCAACGAGAACAGTCCAACTACAATAACAACATATGCATGAAAATGTGTTGGCTCTTATTATATAAATAAGTGTAAGTCCAAATCATACAATACATCCATGTAAACCTGCTAGCCCCAACAATGGAACATTACAGCCACATCCACTTGCGCCTCCAAATAGATGTACTAGCTTTGTGCAGTGGAGAAGCCATGACGCATTACAATACTATCCAAGCTTTCTCCAAGATAGTCTTATCAGAAGCTTGGCTGACCAAAAGCCTATAAAATGAGTTATGAGGGACTATTTATAGCAAAGGGTGGGGTGACCCTTGTCATTCCCCTTTGTGACAGTTCAATTATCCTTATGACTCTTCACCTACTCTATGATTGTTACATCCAACTATTAACACTTGACTTACACTTGACACAACTCAACATTACAATGCACATGTACTCATGTGAGACAACATGGCTTGAGCAAGCCAAGCAAGACATCACTGACACTTGGTCCACTGTGATGAGACCAACTCTTTGACATGCTTGTGATAGTGAAGGTGATGAGCTGATGCCAATCTTGGCTATCCATGATGGTGTGCATGCACCCCATGGTGACATCTTGTTGAAACAAACTCTTGCCTTTGTTGCCTCCGATGCATTAGTATGGCTCCTTCATCCAACTCGTCTGTTAACATGCACATGGTATTCTTGGGTGCAGCTAAACCGGCAACACACTTATGCATAGTATCCGTGTTGATCTTCAAGTGTGTGTTGGTGGTCATGCACATCAACTTGTCAAAGTACATGCTCAGCTCCAGTTGGACTTGCTTCTTGTCATTGCCTTGGTGAGTGTGTTGAATGGGTTGGATTGCATGCATGCGCACAATGACATGCATGTTGTTGAATCCCTTGCATGTGATCAACAACACAGCTCACCATGTCTGCTTCGTGTCAGTTGTTGGGATGGATCTTTAACTTGTATAGGCGCAGTTTCATCCATGAGTCCATGTTGCACCCAATGTTGTTCCTGTTCTTGCTGCAACTCATTCATCTATTTATGCAACTTCATGTTCTTCCTTGAGTTGTTGTTTCAGCACATGCAACTTTTTCTTTGTTCCATTCTCTGTCTTCGTGCGATCTTCATGTCGCGTCGTCACCTCATAGCCTTAGTCTGCAAAGTTTCTTTCATCATCAGTGGATCTTCTTGATCTTGCAAATTTGTTTTGCCTATTTGTTGTCAACAACCTTCCTCTTGCATTCCCTGCGTGAGTTGTATTCGCTGTGTTCGGTATTTTGCCTTTAGCTATTGTTCATGATGTTGCTCGATGTGATATCTTAATGTTCTTTTCTACGAACAACTTGATATCTTCGTGAGTAGGCAAGCTCATAGACATTTGATCGACTGCATCTCTAAGTGTGCTTTGAACAGTGTCTCCAACTCTGCTCCCTTGGAAACCATTGTACCTACATTGCTGAGAGGAAAATGAACACTTGCAATACCTAGAGACATGGAAACACTCATGAAAAGCAATTTGTTAGTTGAAAACAAAAATGAACTTGAGAACTGACTTTCAAAATACTTATGTGACTGATCATGAAGGTTGTGCAATTTCCGCTGAGAGGTCGGGAGACTAACTGCGAAAGGCACAGTTTGGGCTACTGAGAGACTGGCTAACTGCTGGAACTCCGCAATACACAGTCCATTCTGGCTACTGACTACTGGAATTGCGCAATGCGCAATCTCAGCTGGCAATCGCAGCAGGTTTAGTGACTACATTGTGCAATTTTCTGGGCCAGCAATCACTGTCCCTCAGAAATGCGCAAAACAGTCCCGGAGGACAGTCAATGGGTAGAAATGTGCATTTCCTGAGAGGAAGACAGAGCCTTCCCTCTCAGGATTGCGCAATGTTGTCTTGATGAGGCTCATGGTGAGGCAAAGTCCAAGCCAAGGCTACCCAAACTTGTCGATGGGAAACTGAAAGAAAATGTGATAGTGAATGCATGGTGACGCAAAGTAATAACAGAAGTGATTGACAGTGCATGCAAACATGAATGAAAGATTCAGTAAACATACCAACATGCATGTGGGTGAATCGATTCGTCGAGTTGGCGACCATTCGTGCAAAACAATTCCATGCATGCGACAACAGTGAGATGGCAACAAAAACTGAAACAGTGCTAGGACAAGCTAGTATATATCAAAACGTCAACAAGTGTTCATTGAAATCAAGCAAACAATACTCACACAAGCGAAAACACAAAAGGCGACAGAAATGCAACACAAGGCATAGAAAGCGGGCTTACCCCAAAACAGTTGAGTTGAATATGCTGACTGCTCCTAGATGTGATGTGGGATGTCAGAGCTGCAAGATTGATGTGAGGAATGAGCTCTACAATGTCCAGTGATGAGTTTTGATAATATCGAGGTTGTGATAGGCATGCCACAAATCTAGAGAAAGTAACACTTGGTGGGAGGTTTCCGAAATGATCCTTGCATGTAACCTCCAACTGCTAAACATAGATCCTTGAATCAAGGGATGCCTTCGCATGTAGCCTTGGGAGAAGCAAACCATGCATGCAAGTTTGTTTTTCTTAGTCCCGGAGGGAACCGGTCAACTCAGCAGCACATGCAAGTGGTTGTTCGACCACTTGAAGGAAATGCACATTTCTAGCTAGGCGTTCCCGGGAGATTTGCACAATTTCTGGACAGAGCAGCTGACTGCTGCCAAGATTTGCGCAAATTTTGGGCTGAGTAGCCCTTATGGGTAAAATTGCACAATTCCTGCTGGGAGTGTTCACTAGTAGAATTGTGTAATATTGGAGCCCAGCAGGCTGCCAGACAGGATTCTGCAATTTCGGGAGGGAAGGCTAGTTGCCCTTCAGAAATGCGCAATTTTCTTGGGGAAGCTTCTCAACCTGCAACTAGACCAAGTCCGAGTGGACAGTCTGTGAGGGGAATGGATCAAGTTGTGATCGACAGGTTGCCTTTGCACAAGAAAAACACTGAAGCATGTGTGCTTGACGAAGCAAGACAAGATGCTATGAAAGGTTGGAAGGGAGGATCCAAAACAGGTTAAGGCAAAATTTTGGAGGGTGGTTGTAGCTGCTACAACATAAACATACCAAATAGATCAAAATGATCCAATTGCAAAATGTCAGTAGTCTTACCATCATTTGAGGGAAATGGTTCCCTTGTATATTTTCCTTCTGCACAACCCTGAAAAACACCTTCATGTTCTACTTTAAATTCATACATACCTGTCACCATCTTCCTTGCATCAGGTAGAGTCTTATAATGAAGATGAGAAAGCCTTCGTTGCCATAATTCGGATTAAAGAGATGTGTCCCTATACATAACTCCCATTGGACTTCCTCCAACTTGATATAGGTTTTCAACCCTGAAGCCAAGAGTGAATGCTTCTTTGAAATTTCTTTTCCAAACACGTACCTTTCCATCAATGAATTCCACCTTGAATCCTTTGTCCTCCATCGCCAAGATATATATCAGGTTCTTCTTTAGATCGGGTATATAAAGTACTTCTTGTAGATCAATGGTGTTGCCTCGATTCAATTAAGAGTAACATTCTCAGTTCCTTTCATGGGATAGGTGGCATTGTCTCCAAGAACGATTTCCAAATATGTGTCCTTTTCTATCAAATTTGAAAGAGCCTCCTTATACCCAGTGAAGTGCCTTGAGGCATCACTATCAATCTACCAATTATCTAAGGTATCTAGAGGAGACGCAATAGAGAGGGTGGATATAAAATAAAATTCTTTTTTCTTGTTATCTGCAACATTAGATTCATCATACCTGCAATTTCTTGATCTTTCATGAGGCTAACCATTTCCATATTGAGTAGTGGGAACATTCCTCTTTCCTTTGTTGTTGAACCTGCCATTCTTTTGATTGTTGTTTCCTATGCAATTGTTGCAGTTGTTAATATTATCATCAACCCGAGGTGTATCCCTTTTATTCAAACACTCCGTAGCATAGTGGTCAAACCTGCTACAATTGAAGCATATTCCCTTTCTTCCATCTTTGAATCTTTGTCTTCCTTGATGTTGTTTCTTTGAACCAACATTGTTCTTCTTTTTAGAATGAGCGGAGAATGTTGGTATATTTTGTCTCTTTGGTCTTCTTTACTCTTCTTTTGAGGTGACCTCAGTTAAGCTCCCTCCCTTATTTATCCTTGAAATTGTAAGGTAGCTAGACAAATCTTGTAGGGTACACTAGTTAGTATGCGCTAGTCCTTGAGCCTAAATCTACTCTGACCCTCTTGAACCTCTTATCAAGTTATTTTGAGATGACCTAAGATAAGCTTGTTTCCTTATCCCATCCTTGAAAACTGAAGGATGCTTTGCTTCAAGGTCTAAGAGACATGTGTGTGTCTCCTATGGATCTTTAGACCTACATCCATCTCCATTTCCTTCCAATTGTCTCACTCCTTGACCCCATATGCCCCCGGCATGCTAAGGCATTGATCTTCTATCCTTCGTCACCATTTTTTCTTGTAAAATAATTTAAACCATGTTGTTACCTTTTTACTATCTTGACGATTCCTAGGTTGTGTCTTTGGAATTTTTCCATTTGAACTAAAATTTGCAAGTTTCCCTAAAGGCCTAACAATTCTATCCACCCTAAACCATAATTATGATTTCTATTTGTTAGTTGAAGTACAAGTAGAAGCCTTATGGAGATTTTGACTTGGCTTTTTTGGCCCATTTGATCCCTAAGATCTACCAGGGAAAACCCCCTTTGAGTTATAAGAGAGATATCCATAAGTAAGAAGAGGGTTGGTGAGGTGACAATGGCCCCTTTGAGGTGTAGTGGGTCTCATACTTGAGCCTTTGGACTTTATCTCAAGAAGTATAAGATTTTTCTATGACGATTCCTAACCTTCCTAACCCCTAAGTAGATAGAATAATATATTGTTATGTAAAGAAGGTCATCATATTTATTTTTGTTTGTTAGTTTGTCCACAAACCAGTGGGACTAACTTGTGGCTTGAGAAATCACAACTATTAATTTAATATAACAATGGTATGTTCTATGCTTATAGCAATTACTTAATTCCCTTTTATTAGCTCAATGGTAATTTCCACTTTAATTTCCAATAGAAATCACATTAACCATTAATTCACATTGATAGTAATTGTAGATAGAACATGAACTAAAAAATGCAGAAGACAAGAGAACACAAGAATTTAGCTCAATCTAGGGAAAAACCCTAAGATGGGGAAAACCCTTAATCAATCCTTCTTATTATCAAATATCAAATTTTCAGCAGAGAAAGAATCCAATAATGTACAATGATGATGAAGTCAAAGTCAAGCCTTTGACTATTAAATTGTCTCCAAAATCCAAACAATTGACCAAAACATGCTCAGAAAACCAATCAAAATAGTCAAGTGTCACCTCTAAAATGTCTTAGGAAACCTGAATTTAAGCCTCTACAATTTTGGTCAAGCAGTGAATAGTTGACCTGTGGTCAATGCAGGTCAATAAAGGATTTGAACCTGTAATTGATGAGCCCATAAATTTGGTCTTTCAGCCTTCAAGAACTTGCTCAATATGCCTGTCAAAAGATCCTTCCAGAGTTCATCTAGATAGCTATGAGAGAGAGATGATCAACACAGTGATAGATGATTGGTCAACGCAGAGGAAGAAGAATCCCAAACAAGTTTGCATGGGCCACATAATAGACTCTTATTTGCCACAAGTGTGAATTCCTTTATAGATGAGATGATTGTATGTGAGAGGTGTCAAATGAAGGTGAACATAAATCGATATTTGTAGTGGATGACCTGGGTTTGAAGAGACATGACTCTTCATTAGGGCTGACATGAATTCTCCTCGAGCCAACTTGTAGATGGGTAGAATTGAGCCGACTTGAAGATGGGAAGAATTGAATCGACTTAAAGTTGAGCCATTTGTAGTTAATGAAAAATTAGAATCTTTGAGGCGAAGAAGAGTGCCATCAAGAAGAGTGTAGACAAATGAACGAGTTAAACCCTTAGTTTCCAATTTTAACACTCCCTCTCAACTAATGGGTAATTCCACTTGTTAACGTCCATCCATAGTTATGCCATCATGTACTATATTTTCATCTCGGCTCGGCTCTATTAAAGATTGATATAGATAATAAGAAGGATCGATCGAGAGTGAGTCATATGACATTGACATTGTGCACTGCCAAAATCCAGTGCACATAACAAGGCGTAGGACCTGTTACCACTCAAACTAGTAGGGGCCCTAGGAGGGGGTCCTATAAGGAAATTACTAGGTCAAGGGAAACAATGAAGCGATAACCCACTGTCACCTCAGCTAAGGCTCCCTACTCTTTACAAACTTTCACCGATGGGAGGAGACCTAATATGAAGGGAATCACTTAGATAAATAGGTCAATAAAGGGGAAAGAGTGATTCCTAAAGAGGCCTATTCACAAGAGAGTCTCAATATATGGCTTTTTTGTCCAAGAGACAAGATGAAAATCTCTCTAAGAAGGGCCAAGAGGGTCTTAGGGGCTATGTTTTAGGAATGAGACTTCTTAAGGAGGGACCTAATCCTAAAAATCCTTGGGAAGACTTGGTCTCCAGATGGTCTTTGAAGAATTACCTTCCAAAAGTTGTGGGACCACACAAGACCAAGTGGACCCAAAATTAGGTCAAGAGGGATTGGTCACTCAAGGAGGGGCTTGACCTAATTTTGGAAGAGAAGAGGATCAATGGATAAATATTCTTGGAATAGAATGCCATGATCCAAATGAGGTCACTAGCCAAGGGAAACCTAGGGCAAGAAAATGTCTTCAAGTTAGTGCTTGCAATATCTTGAGTGTTGGGCGTGTGTTATATTCTTTCCATGACTATTTGCATGCGTGGGGGGGCAATAGCCCCCCCTGTTCGTTGTGTCGGGCGTCGCAGGGGGAGTGGAAGCTCCCCCTGCCAGGGGTCGGTAGTCCCCTTGCACAAGGTCCGAGGCAGCGGCCTAGGATTTTTTTTCCTATATATATCAACCCAAGGATGGAGGCATACCCAAAGATGGTGGGCGGACCTACCCATGGTTTTTTGCATGGGCTTTTCACATGGTTTTGGGCATGATGATTTTCTACCCATGGTATTTTGTAGATTCGGTCAAGGAACTACGATTATGTTCTAATCTAGGGTTAATGGATTGGGGTTTATGAATGCTTCGACATGTGTATATATGTATTGTAACATTGAAAGTAACATAATGAAAAATCGATCTGGTAATCCCAGTTTTGGGATCTAAGGAATCTTTGTGTGTTTGTTTTATGTTCTCGCCACTATATATTTTCTATTTTAAGAATCCGTTAGTAGGTGATTGTTGTATAGGGTTAAAACTTACATTGAGATCCCACCGTCGAATTTACTTCAAATTTGGAGGGACTCTAGAGAAAACTACAATGTAATTGTGGACCAAAAATCGAAGTGTTTGGATGGCTAGATTGTGAGATAATTGATTCCCTAGGTGACCTATGTAGGGTAGACCTAGAAAGAAAGAGAGAAAGGTGAGAGAAAGATGTTTTAGGGTGATCACCTATGGAGGACCAGTGCCTAATTCTTTGGGAGAAATGGAGTCAATATGATTCCAATGTTTGGGATGGTTTCATTTCATCAAGGAGGTCTCTAGAACAATTTCGCATGGCAATTAGGGCATGGGACAATTGCTTCAAGATATTTATGCTTCAATGGAAAATATGCGATGACTTATCAAGATAAAATTTCAAAAAAATATATCTAGGAACATTCACTTATTCAAACATGTCCCATGACATGATGCAACATTAATAAAAGACAAATTTCCACTCTTTCACACAAGAAAAGCAGCAAATTTCAGCCTAGTATAACGAAATTCTCCAACAACATGCATGTGACATAACAAAATGATAAAGTAGCATTAAAAGAGCACTTCAATGTGAGAACAACTATATCCAATCATCATCATATGCCAATATAGAAGCTCCAAGCCAAAAAGGAAGAGATCCAAACATCAAAATTCATCCATGCATTGAATTTTGTCCTTCAAAAAGAATAGTGAAAATCTCTTAAGAGAGAATGATCAATCCAAGTGATGATGAGAGAATGAGTCAATTCATCGTCTATTTATACACTTTCTAATTAATTTGATTTAGCTAATTAGGCCTCATTTAGCCCTTAGAATAAAACAATGTGCATAATAACAAACAACTTTTGGTGACAAGCCCACGAAATAGCTCAATAATACATTAGTAGCCTCTCAAGAGGGTCGAATGATCAACTAAGTGAGTCATTGGGCTTTTGAGGAGGCATAATGAAGTCCAAAAGGGTACCATAATGTAGAAATGGACTCCCAATATAGTGGACAAGGGGTTGGCCCCTTGTTTTCCAAGAAAAAACCTATTGTGCTCCCAAGTGGGTGTGGGGGCACAAGGTCATCCTTATGAGTCTCCAAATGGATCAGAAGCGCTTGTAGACCATCTATAAGGGCTGCAATGATGACATAAGCCTTGCCTCTGCAGCAGAGAATAATCCTATGGACCCTGGATCATCTTCCAAGTGTATGGTGCATTTGTGGAGCCGACTGGGCATGGTGAACCAGGTGCATCATCCTCGTCCAAAAGGTGGAATAGGAGAAATCAATGAACGTTGTTGGGGATCCATGAAGTAATCTTGGCTATGGTGGAGGCCCATGACTCTCAACACTCACCCTACAAGTGCCAATGTGGTCCTCTAGAGGGCGAAGACTCTGTATACGAAGACCAAGCCTCAAATGGTAGTGCACATGCAATCGTGCATAAGATCCAATGCGTCCTCTTTGTTAGAAAAATCAGAAAGGCGGAATGATTTTCTTATATAGATAATTACTTGTGATCTTTTTATCTTTATGTTCTTCATTTATCTTTTAGTTCATCAAGCAATTAGTAAACAATAGCACAAGGACAACATATGTAGGCAACCAACCAGGGAAAAACCCATATCTAGGGGAAATCCTTGTCAACAATTCTTCCTTCAATAGTTTCTCAAGATAATCCAAGGCTCTTGACCTAGAGAAAAACTTCCTCCACACCAAGTCAACCCTCAATCCTTCTTGCAGATGATAACTCTTCAAAATCATCTTCGACCTAGCAGCATCAACTTGTAGTAGCAACTCCAACCCAATAGTAGCAGTAACAACCACTTTGACTAGACAAAGAAAAACTTTGATCTCCCTAGATACTCCTTAGAAGTGAGATATAGATGGCCTAAAATTTCGATCTTGGTGTCTTCTATTTTCTTCCAAAATTCACACTCCTTTTCAGCCTCCTTCCAACGCTTTCCTAACTTCGCACTTCCAAGCTTCCAACTTTTCAATATCGAACTATATGAGAGAGAGTGAATTGCTCCAAATGAATTTGAATTGCCTTGTATATATAGCCTTCCAATGAAGTCAAATTTCCCTTCTTGAGGCAGACTTGGTGTGGAGGTGACATAATTCATTTTTTACTTAAAATTAATTCTTTTCACATGATTCAAATGCCCAAGAAGGGTCTCTTTAAATGTACAATGACTCTATTGACTTAGAATAAATCCTAGAAGTCCTCAATGGGGACTTTGACCTAAAACATGACGAACCAAGAATGAAACTCATGCTTTAATAAGCCATAATAATAATAATAAAATTTCTTTTCATTATTTTTCATATGTACATTCTATTATGCTCAAGTACAATTATGAAAACTGAACCTAGTTACATTTTTCAATACTCCCTCTTAACTAGGGAGGTATTTATCTTATACAAGTACAAGGAATATCTCCAACTATGTGAACTATGAAGAGTTTAGGCACCACAATGCCATGGACTAGATTCTTGACTAGGGAAATCTATCTAAGGTCTCTGAACAATTTAGGCACCACAATGCCACATACTAGATTCCTAACTAGGGAAATCTATCCTAGTGGGACTAAGATGTAATACAACTTTTAGCCTCTCTAAGTACCATCAAGCTTACTTGCTAACCACCAACTAGGGACCTAGGTGCATATCCGAGGTCATATCTCTATGACCAACTCCACCCTCCCTACTTTGAGATTTAGAAATCAACACATAATGTCGACCTGTCGTCCTCCCAGGAAATGCTTCACTTACAAAGCCTTAACATATCTGATTTTTCCAAACAGTAGAAAATACATCCCGACCAAATAGATTGGTAACAATAAATATCTCTTGATCAAACTAATCGATAACAACAAGCATGTAAAACATGCTATCAAAACTACTGAGATATTTACATGTACAAACACAACCACAATCAGTAACAACCTTTCAAATGTACATAAATAAACACAAACCTTCGAGGTCTTTCAAACTTCTCCAATCAATATCTCAAGAAGTTTTGATAGCAATAGACACATTCTCAATAGACAAAGATTCAAGAAAGATAGACACAATGATGTTAGCAATAGATTATCAAGAATGAATATGAAGAGAGAAAAAACTTGTAGTTCAAAACATATCTCTTGTTTCTTAACAAACTTTGTAATTCCAATGCTTTTTCTTGTGAGGCCTTCCTTGAGTCTTCAACAAGTTTTCCTAAACAAGAAAAATATGAATGGAAATGTGATTAGTATTTAATGAAAGCAAAACTAGATAAGGAAAACTAAAAATGAAGAAAGGTAATAAGATACTTATCTTTGGAGGTTGGTGAGGGCTCCCTCTAGGCTTGAGGGAAACCTATAACCTTATAAAAGTAAATACAATTTGCTCTTCCAAAAATATGTTAAACCTACAAATACTAGAAATCAAACAATTAAATAACTAAGGCTTAGATTAAAGGACTTAGTAGTGTAAGTCCCTTATATCCATTTCTTTGGGCTTATTCTTCTTTGAAGATCGTTCTTCAACAATGTTGGCTTGGTCTCTGTTTCTTTTCTTGTTCTTCGGATTGTCAATATAATCACTTCTACAGTGACTCATTTTGTGACATTGGTAGCATTCTATCTTGCACATATCGACCTTCCTTCTTGGCCCTCTTGAATTCTTGGAGTTTCCTTTCTTGTGAGAAGTGGAGTATGCATTTGAAACCTTTTCTTCTTCATTGTTGGATACTAATGGGGTTCTCATTTCTTCTTGGGTGCAAGCATTCCATAATTGTCCGAAGGTAGGAACTTCTTCCCAGCTATTCAGATCTGAAGCAAAAGAACTCCAAGTAGGTGGAAATCCCAATAATGCAGTGATTACTAGCTCCTTTTCTGGTACAATTTCATCTATGGCTTGAAGTTCATCACGAATTCTATATATCCTTACAAAGAAGGAAGCCACAGTGTCATCCCTGTTGAGAAATCTAGGGCATTAACATTAGGTGATTTCTCTTTGATTGGTGACTGCTTGTGAATGATTTTTACTTCTTTAGATTAGATATTCTTCTTCTTTGATCATTAGTGTTCTTCCTCATCAAACAATAACCAATGCATGAACATAACTAGACAAGAGACACAAAATGTAAGCTATGATCCACAGCCAAAACCTCTCACTCTTTGGGAGGAAAACATGCACAAATTTTTCTTATAGAGATTCCAATTGACGAATACCAAGACCATGACCCTTGACCTATTAGCCACTCCAAGGCCAAGACATTAGTTCTCTATTCTTCTTCTTGACTCCTCTTCCTCTTCAATCTTCTTCAAACTAATGCCATGTCGTCAACGAACTGTATATATACTAGGCATGGCACTGGAACATGTCGATGTAATGTTGCTAAAATATGACCACTATAGCAACATCGAAACACAGTGATACATAACTGAATAATAGCTCCTTTGAAATGTGGCCTCTATATTCCATCGAATTGTGGTTTCTTAACCAACCTGTGATATACTAATGTGGCACTGTGATTCTCCTTATGAAATCTGAATTGTTGTTCCTTTACTTGTCACTACCATTGCGATCTAAATTACATAGGTGAACATAACTCCTTGAATGCTCATCAAGCTATGTTTCTTTGTTTAGAGAACTGAAACTTCTACTCTAAAATAGACACTTGAATCTCAAGGATAATCTGCACTTCTTAATGTTCCTATACACATGAAATCTTAGTGACATCTGAACTTGACTTCTTGTGGAGATCCGAACTCGTTGACTCTAGTTGGCATTTGAAAATCTAAGAGGAATCCAAACTCTGAACTGTGTCTAATGTGAAGTGTCTTCATGCCTATATATATATATATATATATATTAGTATATATATATATATATATTCCCATCAATATAAGTCTACCTTACATTTCGAATAGATGTGACTTCATATAAGGTGAGCCAACATGAGTTTCCTTTCTGTTTTAAGGCCAACTTCAAGACCAAGACTAGTGCTTTTCTTTGGAGGGCTTGTAGACAATTTCATAGACTCATATACATTGTTATATCCCCAAGAAGGGTTCTTCATACATGAAATTGACTCTTTGACTTTAATGACAAATCCTAAAGCTCTCAATGGGAGCCATCTAAATAAAATCTCTTGCTCTTGAAACTCGTGAAGCAAGCATAGAATAATTTTATGTTCTTATTTTCATCATTTACAAAAATCACTATTACATGTCATTATGAAGACTGAACCTAGTTACACTTCTCAAAACTCCCTCTTAACTAGGGAGGTATTCATAATGGTACTTGGTCATTCTCAATCTAAATAATTTCTCATAAGAAGAATCAGATTGGTAACCCATCTGTATAGCATCATATCAACCAGCATTGTCACATAGCAAGGCCTTGACTAACAACTCTATCCACATGATCAGAGCACAATGTTGGTGACCAATGATTCATAGATACCATAATCATTGTCTCTCAAGGTCCATACTCCACCAGGGTGTTCACAGAGTATGACCTAGTTTAGATTATTCTTATCTTGGATAGCTAGACCTCAAAGAATATTGGTCCACGACTACTCTTATCTTGGATTTCCTATCTTATCCTCAAAGAGTATCGAATGTTAGATGATTACCCAATCCTCCATTTTGTATTCCTAGGTGAAGACCAAAATGATGTGTCTATCTCTTCCTCTCAATTACGGAGGACATATCAATTCCAATAATGGAATGTACTCATTCCTACGAAAGGAATGTATATAAGCTCCCTCTTGGCTTAGGAATTTCCAAGTTTCTTCGAATCAAGAAAATCATTTTAAGGCTCCCTCTTAATTAGGGACCTACAATAGCTCCTCAACCAGTTGCTTGAAGAGCTCCTTCCTTCGATGTCATGAATTTATTTATCAATGAGTCTTCATGTTTTGTGGCTTCTTCATATGGCATAAACCATCCATCGCTTTCATTCATAAGTCAAGTCATCATTCCTTTCATCAGAAAGTGATCCATCAATCTACAAATGGTCTTGCTTCATGTCATGTTGCCTTCTTCATGCCATATTTTCCAGAAGGATCTTACATCCTTCTATATGGTCCTCTTGGAAGACATTCACAATTCTTCCCTTCATAGTCCTACATAAGCCCATCCAGATATTTGTTCAAAAATAAGAAATGAACACTTAAATCAAAATTACCTTTTTGATGGTATTTTATCATGCCATCTTCTAGTGTGCATCAACACCCTGCATTCAAGTTGACATATCTCCCAAAGATATCTATTGTCAAGGGTCTCCATATTTTCCAGACTTCCATCAGAGTCTTCAAATATTTTCAGAAGATTTCCTAGTCAAATCATTTTGGTCTTTCTAATGTTGATTGCCTTTACCATGGTACCAAAGTTGCATATCTCATGATCTCTTCTTTCCTTTCTTCACACATTTCCTTTCATTCCCAGGAGCTTCCAATCATAGTTCCTCAATTGTATTCAACCACCTCATACTTCACATGAGAACATATTATGTTGATTTCATCTTGTGTGACCCATGCCTTCCGACAACCTTTCAGAAGGAGAGTCCTTTCCTTTGATCACACTTCTCAAGATCGAGTAGTGATCCATGTTACATGCAACCATACAACATGACTTTATAATATTGAATACAAGCATACATACATCATTTACCTTTAGACCATCTAGGCTTCTTTCAGTAGCTTTCTTGATTGAAAAGAGCTTCAATCCCTTGACCTGCTTCAAATGTCATCATACCATCATCCCATGAATTCCACATGTTGGAGTTCCTGATGAAACACTTGCTTCCTCTCTAGATTGGTGAATCCTCCAATGAGGATTCCATTAGAGAATATTGAGGGTCTTTCATATCCCTATCCAATAGATGTTTCCTTTGTGACTTGATGTATGATGACACTCATCCTGAATGACTTCTTCCTTTAGTTTCCAATGAGGTTCCCAAGAGCTATAACCTTCACGGTTGATTGCCATATATTTTGTTCCAGTTGTCGTTCATACTTCCCTATGGTGAGATCACGAGCTCTTGCTTCTAATGCTTTTCCTCTTCTTGCTTCCTCCACTTCTTTGGGGAAATAGACTTCTTCTTTATCTTCCTTGTTATTTCCCTGTTTGAGCTTGGGGCAATTTTTTCCTGTTGTGCTCATGGCATTGAATCTTAGCTATGTTCTTCTTCTCCTTTTGACCAATGTCTGAATACTCAACCTGTCTTCTTCTATCTTGCATAGAAACCACAAGTTCTTGAATGGGACATCCTTCTTATCCTTATAGACATTTGTTACCCTGTTCATCAGTTAGTTGAATGAATATTATTTCATCCCAGATATTTCAATTTAGATCTTATGGCAATAAACTTTTATCCTTTGATACCTTCAATTTGTGTAGATCAAATCCAAGTGATGTGACCTTTATCGCATATTCAGATAATAGTTATACCATCTTATCATATATATCTCTTTGAGGTCTCCAATACTGTTGTATGAGGGGACCTTTCATAAGAATCCATTTCCATGTATTCAGAGGAGAGATTTTCATTGATATGTTCATTGACTTCACTTTCTTCGAGGACTATGTCTATCCTCCTTTTCTTTGCAAGAAATTTTGATGACCCAACCAGCTTATAGATCTCCTTGCAAAAACGAAGTCATTTTATCAAATTTGATTATAGAATGAAAGATACTTACTTGACAAGTGAAGATGGAATATTCAACTTGATCACTTTGAAGAAGATGTATTAGTGCTCCTTTTGGATGATCTTCTTCCAAATGAAAATCCCTTCTTCAATAAAGGAGATTGCTCCTTTTGTGATGTCAACACCTTTAGATCTAGCTTCCTTTGTTAATGGTGATTGATGAGGATGTTTTGATGCTTCATCGGATGATCTTCAAGGATAAGGAGGGGGTACTTGTTGCAATGATGATAATTCCTTCTTGCCTTAAATATACTTCGAATTCTTTGGTAGTGAATGAATGCATATCAGAAATTCTTCTAGGGTTTCGAATTTCTCCAAGATGATGTGATCTTCATCTTTAAAGTACTTCGAGCTACCTTGCTTTGTAGATAATTGAGGCTCTTTGTGGTCTTTTGATGATGACTATAGGATCCAACACTTTTGTTGGTGTAGACTTATAGCTGCTTTGATTTGTATATATATTTGTCTTGAGTAGAAATAAGGCTTAGGCCTTGATTATTTTGATTGATGATCCCAAGACTTCTTTTGAAGTAGACCTTATTCTTTGATCTAGGTTTAGATATTTCACTTTGATATACTTCAACTTGTTTTGATTCCATTCTTGAAACTTGATACATGAGTGCCTCTTTGATCACATGCCCTTTTCTTGACTTTGACACCTTAGCTTTGGTACCATGTTGAGAAATCTAGGGCATTAGCATTAGGTGATTTCTCTTTGATTAGTGACTATTTGTGAATCTTTTCTACTTCTTTAGATTAGGATCTTCTTCTTCTTTGATCATTAGTGTTCTTCTTCATCAAATAGTAACCAATGCGTGAACATAAATAGACAAGAGACACATAATGCAGGCTATGAGCCAGGGTCAAAACCTCTCACTCTTTGAGAGGAAAACTCGCACAAATTCTTCCTATAGAGATTCCAATTGATGAATACCAAGACCAAGACCCTTGACCTATTAGCCACTCGATGACAAAGACACTAGTTCTCTATTATTCTTCTTGACTCCACTTCCTCTTTAACCTTCTTCAAACTAAGATAATATCTTCAACGAACTGTATATACACTAGGCATGGCACACGAACATGTCAATGTAATGTCATCAAAATATGAGTATATCAGTGAATAATAGCTCCTTCGAACTGTGGCCTCTATATACCACCGAACTGTGGTTTCTTGACCAACCTGTAATCTACTAATATGGCACCGAGATTCTCCTTCTGAAATCAAAATTGTTGTTCCTTTACTTGTCAGTACCATTGTGATCCGAATTACATAGGTGAACAAAAATCCTTGAATACTCACCGAACTGTGTTTCTCTGTTTAGAGCACTAAAACTTCTACTCTAAAACAAACATCTAAATCTCAAAGATAATCCGCACCTCTTATTGTTCCTATACACCCGAAATCTCAGTGACATTCGAACTTGACTTCCTGTGGAGATCTGAACTTGTTGATTGTAGTTGACATCCAAAAATCTCAGAGTAATCCAAACTCTGAACTGTGTCTAATGAGAAGTTTCTTCACACCTATATACAGTTGTTTTCCCATCAATATAAGTTGACTTTACATTTCAAATAGATGTGTCTTCATATAAGGCGAGTCGACATGAGTTTCCTTTCTGTTTTGAGGCTCACTTCAAGAGCAGGACTAATGCTTGTGGTTGGAGGGCTTCTAGACATTTTCATAGACTCATAGACATTTTATATCCATAAGAAGGGTTCTTCATAGATGACGTTAACTCTTTGACTTTAATGAAAAATCCTAAAGCTCTCAATGGGAGCCATCTAAATAAAATATCTTGCTCATGAAACCCATGAAGCAAGCATAAAATAATTTTATTTTCTTCTTTTGTTAAAAAATATGCAACTACAGTCAAATTCCACTTTGGACTACTCATTTGATGGAGATGATGATGGAATTGTGTTCCTCTCTTTGAGAGGACCAAAATTGACCTAAATATCACCTCGTTCGGACAAGTAGAAGTTGGTTTTTGATTTTGTGCACCCACTCATGGATATTGGATCAGGTCAGCTTCACCCTCGTGCACACTTGGACAGGTCAACCTCAACATCAAATGGACATTGTTGGACACCCCTAGAAGCCTATAAATACAATTGACCTAGAAGCTCATTTGGACATCACAACATCAAGCATCTTCTTCTCTTCTATCTGATTTGGTTCGACACATTAGCGAAGGAAAAGGTCGTACGAAGGTCCGAAGTCTCAGATCCAAAGCTCACACAAAATTAGGGTTCATGCTCTGGATGCTGGCACATAACTGGGAAATTTCATCCCTAAACGTATGCATGCTATGCGCAAGACAACATCCAAAAAGCTCTGAACGCATGCATGCTAACATGAAGGGAGCGTCCAGGGGTTTGACTACAATTGACCATCCTTTGAAGTTTTCTGAAGCTGCCTGAATTCTAAATCAAGTTGTCTCTAATATATTCTAACACTATAAATTGGTTTATGAAGTTGTTGGGTTGTATAGTTGATCATACTATATTGGGATCATTGTACTCTCTGCTAAACATTTTATGAAAATCTAATAGAAGAAGAATTTCAAAGGGTTTTCCCCCTAGTGGGGTTTTTCGATAGTCTTTGACCAAATCTGTTGTCTATTGTTGATGTGCTAATTGTCTTCTTTGTCATTGGATATATTGTTCTATCTTAAATTAATGTTGATGAATGGAAATACTAATAGTAATTAGAAATATTGCTAACTGAAGTTTGGAATTGGGCTAAAGTAATTGATACAACATAAAACAATCTGAAAAAAAATTAACGTGGTATCAGAGGTAAGGTGAAGGACAAGCACAAAAGGAAACAAGTCTTGAAGAACTCATCTTTGGAAAGTTGAAAGAACCAATCTAGTCAAATTCAAGATGAATTCCTTCTTCAAGAGTGATGAGATTTTGGGTGACTCATCTAATTTTGTTGCATGGAAGGTTAGGTTGGAGATCATTGCTGATAACAATGATGTTTTGGATTACATTCAAGGAAAGGTACCTAAGCCTCCAAAGAATGCATCTGATGCATCCCAAGAACAAGCACAAGAAAGGTGAGTTGAAAGAAAAACAAATTATAGCTGATGGTTTACAAGATAATCTACTTGCATATGTTGGAAACTTGAGTAGGTCTAAAGACATGTATGATAAGGTAGCCGACATGTTTGAGATCAACAATTTGAATGAAATCCTCACCTTGAAAGATCAACTCAAAGACACCAAGATAAAAAAAGGAGAGTACATACAATCCTACATAATGAGGATATCTCGTGTTAGAGATCAATTGATAAGAGTTGGAGAAGTTGTGTCGGGTAGGTAAATGTTGGTCGTGACTCTAAGAGGTATCCACTCTATTTTTGAAACATTGATCACTACTATAAGAAACACAAATCCATAAAATCAACCTCCTTCGAATCTATAAAATCAATAAGGCTACTGACATGCTACCTGGCTGTAATCTTACCTGTACTATCAAACTTGGGCAGTGTCTGAGCATAACTCTGTGATAACTCATACAAAGTGTAGGTTTTAACCCCGTACAAAAATTACCTACATAGGAATTCTAAGAACAGAAAATAAACAATGCGAGAGCATAACACATAAAACACATATAAACAAAGATTTTCCCCTGGATCCCAAAATCAGGACTACCAGCATGATTTTTCATTATTATCATTTCAATCTTACAATACATATTTATGTATGCCGAAGCATCCAATGCCTTGGACCGAAAACCATCGCGTCCAAAACCATGTGCAAAATCTATACACAAAACCATAAGTAGGTCCACCCAACCTAATATAGGGTCAAAAAAAAAATTTCCCTAGGGCACTACCCCAGACCCCATAGAGGGGGGGCTCCACCCCCCACTCTAACCTCCCGATTAACTAGGTGGGCTAGTCGTGGAAAGAATATAACACAATCCAACATTCTTCCATTTGTTTTCTTTCCACATGGGGCCATAGGAGAGCTTAGTCATTTATCCAGCCCTGAAAATGCCCATTGTTTCTCTACACCAAGAGAACTTATCAGAGCTCACAAATTTTGTCAATGCATCTGCAATATTCTTCAAGGTGTCCACCTTTACCAGCAACACCTTTTTGTTTTCTATCATATCCCTCACAAAGTGATACTGAACATCAATGTGCTTTGTCTTTGAATGGTAAGTAGGGTTCTTTGCCAAGAAAATTGCACTTTGGCGGTCACAATCTATCCTTATAGCTCCCTATACTAACCCCATACTTGAACACAATATTTGCAACCAAACTGCTTCCTTACTTGCATGAGTGGCTACCATGTATTTTGCCTCTGTAGTTGATAGTGCCACTACAGATTGTTTCTTACTCATCCAACTGACTGCACCTCCAAATAGGTTAAACACATACCCACTTGTAGATCTTCTATGATCCAAATCTCCAACCCAGTCTACATCAACAAAGCCACGAATAACCAACACTTTGTCTAATCCTAGTCTTCCATGGTATCACAAATCATAATCACTAGTGCCACGCAAATACCTGAAACTCCACTTCGTTGTTGTCTAGTGCTCTTTCCCTGGTTTTGACATAAACCTGCTCAATACTCCCACTACATGTGCAATGTTTGGTCTAGTACAGTCCATTGCATACATCAGGCTACCGACTGCACTTGCATATGGAACACGGGGCATGTCCTCTTCCTCTTCTTGTGTCTTGGGACACTGTTCGGCAGATAACTTTACACCTACAGAAATAGAAACCTTCATCGGTTTACTATCTTACATATTAAACCTTTGCAGTATTATCTCGACATACTTCCTCTGGTTTAACCAGAGCTTCCTCTTTGCCCGATCTATTTTAATTTTCATGCCCAAAATATAGTTTGCAGCACCAAGATCTTTCATGTCAAATTTGGAGGACAATTGGATTTTCAAATCTTGGATAATTTTTTTGTCATTTCCAACCAGCAACATATCATCCATATACAAGGTCAGATAAATAACACGATCACCAATTATTTTAAATTACACACAATGATCTGCTTTGCTTCTAGTGAAGCCAAGTCCCCATATAAATGTATCAAATTTCTGATACCACATTATTGGTGATTGTTTTAACCCATACAGAGACTTCTTTAACTTGCATACTAGTTCTTTCTTACCCTTCACCACAGAACCTTCAGGTTTCTTCATGTAGATCTCTTCTTCCAAATCCTTGTGAAGAAACGTTGTCTTCACATCCATTTGTTCTACCTCAAAATCAAAAGTAGAAACAACAGATAAAAGTAATCTAATAGAAGCTACCTTGGTAGCAGGAGAAAAAATATCACCAAAATCAATTTCCAGCACCTGAGGATAACCTTTTGCTACCAAGCAAGCTTTGTATTTCTCCACCTTTCCTTCTGCATTTGTCTTCTTCTTGAACACCCATTTGCTGCCAATGGGTTTCCTTCCAGCCGGCAACTCCATTAGATCCCAAGCCTCATTTTTGTGCAAAGATGCCATTTCATCAACCATGACCTATTTCTAGAGTTTTCCATCCTTTGAATCTACTGCTTCCTTCACAATTCCAGGATCATCATCAGTAACATATAAAGCAAAATTTGAACAAAAAGAAGATGGACTATATCTTTCTAGTTCCCTTCTTTCTCGAATTGATCTTCTCAAACCCAGTGTTTGTGGCTCTTCATCTTCTGATTCCTCCTCTATTGTAGAGTCTGATTCTTCTTCCTTAAGATCAAACTCTATCTTCTCAGGTTCCTTTGGTTAGACTTCATGTTTAATAATGTCTTTCACCTATCTAAACACCACATCTCAGCTATAAACAACCTTCCTTGTTAGTGGGTTCCAAAGCTTATAACATTTTAAACCATCCTTATACCCAATAAAGATGTACTTTTCAGATTTACTATCCAACTTAGTTCTTTTCTCCTTTGGAACATGTACATATGCATTACATCCAAATACCCTCAGATGTGAAAGAGAGGGTTTCTTACTAGTCCATACCTTTTGTGGAGTCTTATCCTCCAACGTTGATGAAGGTGATCTATTAACCAGGTAACATGTTGTCTCCACTACCTCTACCTAGAACTCTTGTCTTAACCCGACACCACTGAGCATGCTTCTTACCTTTTCCATCAACGCCTTGTTCATTCTTTCTGCAACTCTATTTTGCTCAAATGTGTATAGAGTAGTCTTATGTTGTGCTATACCACACTTCTTATATAATTCTTCAAATTCCTTACTGCAAAACTCTCCACTGTTATCTGTCGTCAACACCTTTATCTTCTTCTCTATTTAGTTTTCCAACAGAGCCTTAAATTCTTTAAACCTGCCAAAGACTTCATATTTCTTCTTAAGGAAATATATCTATGTATTCCATGAGAAGTCATCTATAAATGATACATAGTACATAGACTTACACAAGTTCTAATATATGTTTCGCCCTCTTATCACCAAAGGGGACATTCCCCTGATTCTGCTTCCCATATACACAATTTTCACAAAAATAAAAATCCAGAGAGCTATTACTCACACCTACCATACCTTTACCATGAATTATTCGAAGACCCTTCTCTCTAATATGTCCAAGCCTTTGATGCCACAGCATGGTCTTCTCTCCAAAGACCACTATATTTTCTGCTCCACTTTCAGGAACCACAGAACTGTTGCACCCACCAACAACCATACTATCTTGCAGCTTGTACAGAGTTCCAATCTGAACTCTCTACATCAAACTACTGCTCCCCGAACCATCTTTCAGGTATCCTTCTCAAACACTGTTTTTGCACCTGCTTCATGTAGCTTGCTTGCAGAAATTAGATTCCTGGCCAATACAGGAATATGTAGAACACCCGGAAGTGTTCTAACCCTTCCACCTTGCAACTTCAAGTTTACTTTTTCGTGACCAACAATTCTAGCCTTCCTGTCATCCCCCAAGAAGACATCACCACCATCATATTTCTCATACTCGCAGAACCACTATCTATGGGGAGTGAAGTGAAAGGACGCACCTGAATCAATCAACCATGCCTCACGATCTACATGTGTACTTGAAGAAGCCAAGTGCACATCCCCACCTTCATCTGAGGTGGTTTTTTCCTCTGCAGAAGGAGCATCATCATTGTTGGCATTATGTTTCTGGTATGGTTATATGTTACAGATGTTGTACTTGATGGCAACACCCATGGCATGGCTCTCAATATGATGAGAATTAAGAAGCACGCAAGAGAAAAGTTCACGGAATTTTATCCAGAGAAAAGTTTATAAAAGTTTATTTCATGTGGAGAAAAGTTCACGGAATTTTATGCAGAGAAAAGTTTATTTCATGTGGGAAAACTTACCTTTGGTCCATGGTAGTTAGTCCTTGGAATTTGAACCTATGGTTTTTGGACCATGACATCTCGACAGACGTGTTGATCCCTAGTATTGAGTTGATGGTATTGGCTTGTTATAGTTTTGGCTCGTGGTATTGGTCCATGATTTGAGGAAGAGCTTGCCTATATAAAGCAAAGGAGATCATTTGGCTTGTGTATGCTTTTGGGTTGAATATCTTAAGATCTGAAATATTGGGTTATTGTTTCAAAAGTTCGATCTATATGAAAGTGAAGTGGAAAGCGAATTTGTGGAGGGTGATCTCTCGAGCGCTGCAGCTGCGGAAGTGCGGAGGCGCCGCAGGAGACGCCGCAGGAGGCGCCGTAGGAG